>JAECUM010069826.1:22500-25933 GCA_016617855.1 Megalonaias nervosa | reverse complement strand
ATATGTGTGTCTTCAATTTCCATATTAGTCCTATAATACAAACAGAAGATCTCAGGATCTTGCTCCTGTGATTGTCTTATATCATCCTGATTATACTTAAGAGAATGAGTACTAAAAAGAGTATCACTGTCATCAATATCTCTTGATTGATCCATACTAGGAGCAAAGTGGCCTCGGTGAAAGAATGATCCATAACCTTTTTCAGCTAAAGGAATAATATTCTGAACAGCATCAATCTCAAGAACTTTCTTTGCGATAGCTCTAGTAACTACACAAGCATAATACAAAAACCAGGCAGTTAAATTTCTAGGGGTGTATAAGAAACCCGAGACTAAGTCTGATGACAAATTAACAGAATGGAGAAGAACATTAACAAATCCGACTCTGCTCCCTGAACAAGAACATTCTCACTAAAAGAAAACTTTTCAGCAAAAGGCAAAGAACTTGACAATAAAAGACTGTGAGAAGCTCCTGTGTCTCTTAACATCTAATATGAATAGAATATGAATAGAATTGGCATAATCACTAGCAAGTGATATAGAACTTTTCAATATGAATAGTTCATCATTCTCCTTAATAGAATTGGACTGGGGTTCGTTTGACCCAAACAATGTATTGCTTTCAGTACAAAACAGTGATCTTGACCTCTTAGAAATAAGACTATTTGTAATAGTTCCGTCTTTATCAAGTTGCTTATTTTCCAACCTGTAGCAATCAGAAATGAAGTGCCTTTCTTTTTAAAATAAGTGCAGGTATGAAAAAAACAATCAAGGAATTATGATCAGTGTTATCAGAAGTTTGATTCCAGAAAGTTGTACCAGTCTGAGATTTGGAATTTGAATGTACTCGCGTGAGACTGAAATGTTGTTGGGGTTTTTTTTTTGGGGGGGGGGTATAGCAAAATCTTGTTGAGAGGAAGATTTATTTATAAATGAAACTTTGTGGGTCAAGGAATAATCATCAGCTGTGCGAGTAGCACTTTCTAAACGTTTCACCTTTTGTTCACCAAGATAAATCTTGACATCAATTCCTGAACTTCTTAACTAAGTGAGCTGTCTGAGATTATCGTAATCTTTAGCCACCTTCTTTGCTGAGCACCACCTATTAAATAGTTCTTATATTTCCCTTGCAAATTCGACATGGGTATGTCCGGTTTCTTTTGGACAATTTCTAACCTTTGTCGATATATCTCAAGTACCAGCTAATAACCCTTCGAGATTCATTCCTTTATATTTTGGTCCAAAACGTCAATGAATTCGTTGTAATTACAATGAATAATTTGAATAAATAATTCCTCTCTAACTATATCTGAACACAACTGCAAATGAATCCAGACAGACTGGTCTAATAATAGGAATGAAGACTGTTAACATTAACCTCTTTACATACATCCGTACTTGACCTATGCCGCAATAGCATATTTTGAAAAACTAATAGAAACTTCTTAAATATTGACAATAGGTTCGCTTCCAGAAAATTCCAAACTCGTAAACAATGTTAGGACTTAATCTCAAGCTTTAGTAAATATCTTTAAATAATGAAAAAGTCAGGTACGACAAAACTCTACCGTCAATCACGGACAAATGTCAAGCACACAATACATACATACGTACGTACGTACGTACATACATACATATATACATACATACATACATACATACATACATACATACATACATACATACGTGATCTTGTCTTAAGAGCCACAATTCTTTATTAAGAATAGTTTTACTGTTTGTAATTCATTTCCTTTCTTTCATGTAACATATTACTTCTGTGTTGGAACACTTTTCTTTGTTTGTTTGTAATAAGGTTAATTATTTAATAACAATCTAAACAAATCGTATGAACAGAATTAGGGAATAATTTCAAGGGCCACCGTTAGAAAATAGGTCTTACGTGACAAATATTCTCTCCTGTTCTCAGTCTGTCTTTTGCACTAGCAAACAGTCAAACCTGTTTCAGAGGACACCTGTATATAAATGACACCTTCTGATAAAGTACCACATTTATGAACCCTTTGTCTTCAGAGCATGTATTCTAAAGATATTAAAAGCACACATATCGATTTTAAACAGGTTCCACTTAACATGCAGTTTCGTGATAACCTTCAACTGTTGTTCGATAATTAGTCAGATAACAGCAATTTTCATTTGCATGGACTAATATCACAAAATCCGTAATTCCTACTGTTTTATGCGGATTTCTGATTCATTGCTTGCTTTTATAATATTGCTCTCAAGAATAGAAGGTCAAGGCTAATATTAATGTTAACTGGCACGTAAAAATGTTAATAATGACGTCATTATGAAACATATCAACTTAAGGATATTACCTATGAAGTTTGTGGGCATGTTAGTAAAAGTAACATGCAGGCTTTCATGATATAAACATACTTCGATTTTATTACTGCATTCAAAAGGCACGACGAAAAAATAATCGCTTTTCTAGTGATTTTGAAGACATAGGATATAGGATATTTAGAGTTATTTATTAGAGGATACAAGATGAAGAGACTATATAAATAATTGCTTGGAAAGGTCCTAGTACAAGGAGAAATCATGAAAATAGAGACAGTCTCTATTATCAGTTGAGGCTCGTGGGGTCTAGGCGCCCGAGGGCAATGTTATTTAGGGGCACCTCTATTTTGCTATGGAGAATAGTTTTTATGTCAGTTGGCGACCTACCTCATTCACCCGCCCACCCACCCTCTCCTAAATATAGGTTTTGTAATGAATGACACCAACAACACCCCGTTACATTAAGGTGAACTACTATGAAAATTTCAGCTGCAAAAATGAAGCTTCCAACAGCGCCACCTTCGACTGGCACTTGGGAGCAATTGCCCTCTCGAAGCCAGACCCATTGCACCGCCACTGTCAGTTATATTCTGATATCTCAAACTGAATATTTTAAAAGTAAAAGTAAAACTACACACTCATATATGATATTTTTTAAAAAAACGCTCTTTTTTCGTTTCTTAATTTTTCAAACACGACGAAAATGTATTTTCTGGATATGTTTTCAGTGTGAAGTAACTACAGTTGAATAAATTGGTTGCTTCATTAGTTTTTCATTAGTGCCGTGTAAAGTCAAGAGGACAGCATAAGCAACTGCTACATATATTCTCTCTCTCTCTCTCTCTCTCTCTCTCTCTCTCTCTCTCTCTCCTTTAGGAGATTATTTAGAATTAACACAAACTAATATGCATTAAATGCTTCCATAACATATTGTAGGACATATGGAAACACTGACTGTGGAAACCTGAACGATGCTTGAAAATCACATCTTCGTTCTTCCAATTGTACTCGTCACCTACCTGCCAGTTTCATTCATAATCACGTGAGTAAAGCTCACTTTATTTATCATAGAGAATGATTCGTGTGCAGTTTTTTCAACTTATGTTTCACATTACATATCATTGACAACAAAC
>JAECUM010069826.1:0-17500 GCA_016617855.1 Megalonaias nervosa | reverse complement strand
TTCACTCTGTGTTCTAGGGAAATAAATTATTTATTAAATTTTACAAAGCTTGTTGTCTTCACTCTTTTCTGTTACTTATTTTAAGAACACAGACTCGTAACACGTAGCCCAGTCTGTGGAGATAATGAGTGGCCTAGTTTGTGGAGATGGTGCGTGGGCTAGTATACGGAGATCATACGTGGTCTAATCTGTGGAGATGATGAGAGGCCTAGCCTGTGGAAATGATACGTGGCCTAGTCTGTGGAGATGATGACTGGGCTGTAACAAAAATAGTTGACCCTTACTTATTTAAGTCAAGAAAAGTTCAGTTTACATCGACGCTGTTAAAGTCAATTGAAGACTTCTCCGACATTTTATTGACTTAAAATGCAACTCGAATGTTTAAATAAGCCTTCAGTTTTGCAGAAATGGTGGTTGTTTAGGAAGGCAGCAATTTTGAAGTACTTTCTTAGCAATCGGTATACATAATTTATTCATATCGTCCTAATCTAAGTGTTATCAGTTCATTTTCTCTGTGCAATTAGCAATAACTAAAGGAAAGCACACGAACTGAAAGATTTAAACCTGCATAACATATTATCTGTATTTATTAATGATGTCGTAACTAAATTCACAAGTCTCTTTTAGGATGCAGGAAGTAAAGGTGTGCCGCAAAAAAACACCCAATACTATTCGTGCTGAAGGGCCAACCTGGATGCACAACGAAATTAGAAAACTCATTATACAAAGAACACGACTTCGATATAGTAAAATGCACGCAAAACTCACAACACTGGTTGCTATATCGTCAAAAAAGAAATAAAGTTATCAGTAAAATATGTGGATGTAAATATTTCCACAATCAGTAATTGACTGACAAAAATTATTCAGGTAATTCCAAGGAGTGGTGGAAACTTGTTAAAGGCATTCAGGGAAAGTGCAAGAAGAAATTTTGTGATTCGCTGCTAGTGTGACAGATATGCAAAATTTATTTCTGCCATCCGCAATTCAACTGTGGGACACGTTACCGATTGAAATAATTCGTACCGCATCCATTCAAAATTTAAAAACTTACCCGAATCAGGACAAAAATACAATTCCTTCGTATTATTTTGTTGGTGATTTGGTGGGTCAAGTTCAGTATATGCGACTGAGAACCAAATACTGTAACTTAAACAATTTATTCCAATATCATGTTTTTAAGAATAGGTACTGCAAACGCTGACATGTAGAAACAGCTGAATATTTTCTATTAGAATGCAAAAAAATATACAACTCTGAGATATTATATTCTCTTTAGATTACCGATCCGACTTACAATTAAGACATTATTATCCGGCAATCTGGTGTATTCTGACGCAATTAATACGCAGATATTTATGGCATTGCGAATTTTCATAAAATTATCAACACGATTTTCAAATTAATATTAAAACACAAGTCACAACTGCATAAGTATATTTAATCTTTTTTACCATTAAATGATCTTCAACACAATTGGATATACTAGAACTGACCAAGTATACTTATATATTGTATTTGATCTATCTATTTTAAGTCAGTAGACAAATATTAATTGTTACAATTTCTCTGCAATAGGGGAGGCA
The DNA here is from genome assembly GCA_016617855.1 of Megalonaias nervosa. Taxonomy (NCBI): domain Eukaryota; kingdom Metazoa; phylum Mollusca; class Bivalvia; order Unionida; family Unionidae; genus Megalonaias; species Megalonaias nervosa. The sequence goes on along the minus strand of JAECUM010069826.1, from coordinate 15,914 downwards.
GTTTACAACAAGCTTCCAGCTTTCTACTGAATCAACACAAAGATTATATTGTTATAAATCATACATGAAAATGTTTTCTTGAATATATATTGTTCAAACCATGGTCTGTCCATTTACCATTGTTAGTGGGGAGCAGTTTTTGCCTTGACAGTAAAATGAACCTTAAGGTATTCCTGTTGTTCTTGGTAGATGGAACATTAAACGTTTGAACGTTGCATATATCATTACATCTAATATTGGAAGTTATCCTCATATTACAGGTAAAACCTTGTAGATAATTAGGCAAACACATTTGGAGGGGGTGGGGGACGTGTGATGTAGCGCAAGATTGCGTCAACGTCTGGCGGTCTCAGGGAACCAGTACGCCATATCATACTCAACCTTTCTGCCGATTGTTAACAAAACATGAGGTTAGTTTTATGATGTTGTTTCGGGGTTTAACGCCACTTCTCAGCGCAAGATAGGCTATACATGGTTGTGAGCACAGCTGTTGAAGGAGAACCCGGAAACCCCCTAGTAAGAACCACCAACCCACGGGAAGCTACTGGCAAGCTTTCTCACATTCCCACATTGGCCGAGCCCGAGACCCGAACCCACGCAGACAGAACTGAGATGGCATTGATGGAAATTGCAGGCGCTCAAGACCACTCGGCCACCGTATGTAAGTCTTACCTACATTTATCTTGCTTCAAATGCCTCTATTGCATTTTTCAATCGCAGCATTGTGGGCATGTAAATTTTCAAAATGTGTGAATATAGGGTTTGTTTTTTGTGCATCATATGAAGAAATTAGCAAAGTAATGCGTTTGGGGTTTTTACGTCAACATAAACGCATGACTTAAAAATTAAATGGCACATACTATTTTCTTGATATTGTATTTAGATAACTTTATAAGTTTACACTTCTAAATTTCTTTTCTTTTTTCAGTGACACGGGAACCTCTCCTCCAGAGAGTTGCATTTTTGGACAATTACTAAATATTGGCGCATTATTATGTAAGTATTATTTTAAAGTTGATAAGTTTTCCCTCTGCATCAAAAATTAGACTTTATTAACTTTGGAATTGTTCGTCATCTTATATTGTTATTTCAGGAGAATAAAGTAGATTTGAATGAAATAAACTGTGCGTCATTAGCTTAACTCTTTGATGAATACCGAGGACTGAATACGTTAATTTATGTAATTCAATATTAGTTATTTAAACTAAAACCTATTGTATATACAGTAGAACGTCGTTTATCTGGATTCCGATTAGCCCGATTATCTGCTCATACGAACTGTTAGTGTCCACCGAATATACTTCTTTCAATTTGAATGTATCAGTAAATGAAACTAATTTGCCAATCACGACGTTAGTATGAATTAAAACTAGGTTCCCTCATATTAAATTAAAATATTTTAAGCACTTGCGAATTGTTTTATTCAGTCTGCTTCCAGATTAATAAGAGGTTTATATTTGTCAAATACAAAACTAGATCTTTTCGTTCTTTATTTCAAGCTCTACATGAACATTAGCAATTGAAACTTTCATTTATTTATCTATTTGTTTAATTTTTTACTGATTTTTTGTAGGCTCGGTAGTTATGTATACTCGCTATAAACAAATAGAGAACTTCTACAGAGGATCTTCACGTAAAAACTTGATGAGAGCTAACAAAGTTTCCTTCGTGTTGGGATTAATAGCGTGTTTAGGAGTTAGTATAGTCGGCAATTTCCAGGTACGTGCACACAGAAAAAGTAACTACTTAGATTGTAACTTCACGAGATAATCTGAAGAAGTTGGTCCGAAAATATTGCATCCATGCTTTCATTACAGAGGAATCCCCGACGTTTGAAACGGAAGCTATGAATTACTTTTGGCTGTATTGTTAGTTCTTACTATTACATAACCAGGGATATCACATCACTTATTTTTACATCCCATTAAAATAATACTAGAAATCAGCATCGACTGTTCAAGGCATTTGCATTAAAGTAGCAAATTGTACTAACAATTACAACAATAAGAGCCATAAACAAAAAGAAAAGAGAGGAGACAAAGAGAAGAAAAGATGCAACAAACCAGGTTAGGAGCGATGATTCGCCGGCAAAACACATACACTGAAGTATTTTGAATTTATGTGATTGATATGTTTACAGAACAACATATTCCATCATAAAATAAATCAAATAAACATGTTATAGAAGGAAGAAGACACAGACGAAATTTTCAACTGTTTATTAATTCAAAAGTAACTGATCAAATCCGACAAGTGAATCCGTTGACTCTGCTAGAATAAACTCGAAAGTCGCCCGGCGTTTCTGGAAGCCTTGACATCAGATGCCTAAAATACTTTTTCTTAAGCATGACCAACTGAGTCAAAGTCTATAACCTTTTTCAAGGATCGGGACACCATAGTGTGTTAAAGATCATGACAAGCTAGTGTCAAACATTCTAACATACGCTGAGGTACAGAAAATTGTAGATTTAGTGAATAATGCAAACAAATACTATTGTATACAACTAATAAAGTTACTTCAGCTTATTTTGATGGGGATATAGCTCGAAGATTAACAAGATGGACGTGTACATCCCTCAAATTTCCATCATCCATCCATCTATCCATCAGTCCATCCAACCAGCACATAATAAACGTGTACGCTGATGCACATCATTTTATGGCAATAAAAGAGTGGCAAGCAGACTCGTTGACATATTTTGTTTTGTTTTGTTGTTTGGTTTTGTTTGTTTTCTTTGGGGGGGGGGGGTCGTTTGCTTTAATTGCAGCTTTTAATCACTTATTTTTTTCTCTCGTTTGATCACACAGAAGTCATAATATTAGGAAACATGAATTAGGCATTCATTTCAATATCACACCTGGAGCATGGCATCTGTCTAGTACCCGTCGTACGTCACGTGATATGCATTATGTGGTGGTCAAAATTTAAAAGAAATAAAGGAAACGCTCGATAAGTTTATAACCTTTTTATGAAAAAGAGTATCTCAGCATAACTGTCCGATTGCACACAAATGATGCCGATCTGCGTTCTTGAAATGCGTGCCGAAAGTTAAAAATACTTGAAACGGTCAGAAATATATTTCCACCATATTGTATTACCTCATTTACTGGTGGTCAATATTGCCTTTGAGTTATAAAAATATTGTACTCTATTATTGTTCCGATCATTCAGAATAGTTTGCTTCTCCTTTTTTTTTTTCTTCTCCAGGAAACAAATGTAGTAATCGTCCACTTAATAGGCGCCTTCCTGGCTTTTGGAATAGGTGGAATCTACTGCTACATACAGGCTGTAATGTCGTTCCAGATGACAAATCTTCCCGGAAATGGTCTCAAAATACGAATATTCCGTGTTGTACTTTGCATTTTAGACCTTCTTCTCCTAATAGCACGTATCCATAAAATACCGATACTTCCATTAAATATTTATTTCTACTACTTTTAATAATTGCTTCTAATTCTGAGAGCATTAGTTTGAGAGAAGCCATGATTTCTATTGAGATTTTTTTCTACAAATAGTCTAGGTCTCTCACTTGTGAAAGTTATATTGATTCTAGATTAAATGTCTATTGAATATATCTCTTTCTTGAAAAGTATTATTTAATCTAGATTCGATGTCTGTTGTATATATCTCGTCCTTTCCATTCCAAATATCCAGGATTATAGCTTTTATATCATGCACTATATCATATATTATAACAGACTTCAATATGAGCCGGTCTGTCTTTACTGAAACCTTACATACCAGATTTTCATATCAAACCCATATCATACAAAGTTCTTAGTGAAACATGCGTCAAGTAATACAGGTTTTCTGTGGCATTTTAGATTCGCCGATTCGCAATTTTGCCATGATGTCATGCATCAGATTTTGTCTTTTATTAGCAGACAAAACAAATAGCTCAGGGGGCCCCGAGTGGCCAAGTGGTCTAAAGCGCTGTCCGTTACGGATCACTGCCATCTCACCTCTGTCTGCGTTGGTTCGAGTCGAAGATTCGGCGAATGTGGATATGTGAGAAAGCTTCCCAGTAGCTTCTCGTGGGTCGGTGGTTCTTTCCGCGGATTTCCTGGTTTCTTCCTCCACCATTAATACTGGCCGCCATGTATAGCCTATCGTGTGCTGAAAAATGGCGTTAAGCCCCACAACAACAACAACAACAAATAGCTCATTGAAAAGGATGAAAGACTCGGCCTAGTTGGATTGTTTTCTAAACTAACTGCATTTAGATGAAATGAGGGGAATTAGTGTAACAATTATTAATATTTAGGATTTTTGGGTTTAAGTTGGTTTAAATTTACCGCGAACAAATTATTTAACGTAATATTTTCCAATAATTATAATAGATTTGTTCTCGATCAGACGGAAGTTAGCGTGGTAAATTCATGCATATAACATCCTGGTAGTTGTCTACACCTTTTCTGTATTTCCTTGACCGTAAGTATAGAATCCAGGATATAGCTGTGTCAAAGCTTGGGCCCATGTATTAGCGAACTGGAAGCATGGGCCGGTTCAGCATGTCAGTTGTAATTAAAAGATGTTTCGCTTCTTCGTGCCCAACATTAAAAAATGTCCAAATGGTGTTATAATTGGTGTAATTAGCCACTTGTGATTAAGGCTTGTTTCTAACCTAGGATGAAATGTAATCAATCTCGAGACCACATCATTGATACTCAACTTTTCTACTCCTATTATTTAAAAATTCATAAACCTATTCCTCACTCCCCCCATCCCTTTCTCTCCTCTTCATTCCGAGTATCAAGTGTATAGTTCCACATTATAAATCACAAACTGTCCCAAAATCAATCATACACTTGCACATTACAAAACATATAATGTCCCAAAATCTGTCATAAATTGTATAATAAAATCATTTCATAAAAGTTCCACGTTATAACACATGTCACAAAATCTATCATAAAGTTCCACATTATTAGACAAAACGTCCAAAAGTTTGTCAGAAAGAAAATTGTAACAACTGTTGATGGAATAAGAGTGACAGTCACGATTGTGAATTATTTTATTTTCGCCAGTATTGATTTTCATGGCTTTCCTTTCTAAAAAAAAAAAAAAATGGGGGGAGGGGGGCATTTTCATCGTAACTTAAAATCCTAGATATGTCTCTGATGAGGAAAAAAGTCATAACATGATTCAGATATGAGTAATTGATGTTTCTTTAAATTCTTGGTTAGTCGTAATGACGAAATTCACGAAAATCAAAATAAAAGTGAATTCACACTATCATATCATAGACAGAGAGTCGAAGATCAATGGGACGCACGAATTAGTGGATTTGAAAATGTAGGCAATTGTCATCGAAATTTAGTCAATATATCGATATTTCCCTAACTCTACCATATAAAGTATTCGTTTCGTCCAAAGAAGCACGGTCACAAGAGACCCTTCAAACCAACCATTTAAAATGGACAGCAGGCTCTCCTGTAAGTATGGTAACACAAAATCTGGCTTACTAGATCCTCCTCCTCCTCTTCCTCCTCCTCCTACATCTACAACAACAACTACTACTACTATTATTAATTCTGTTTTCTCTGTTACCAACACTTTGTACAAAGGTGGTGGTGTTAGGACTGGGGGTGACGATAGGGGACAGGAAAGGAAGAGGGTTGTGACATTCTTATGAAAATCCTTCAATGGATCATGTGTCTCCTGAATACTTTTAAGGCTATCGAAATTATCATAAAAGTTTTCATTTTCACATTTAAATGAATCCCTGTAATTTGGCGTTTCGAAAATACATCTTTGATTTAGAGTCTCAATTAGGAGAATAAAAACAATAAATTATATACTGAATTTGCCATCGAGGTACATGTTAATTACATAAATACGTTGTCTCGATTCCTATTCACAAAGAATTTTAAAGAGTTCTATGAAAGTACGTTATTTTGCTTGTTTTTGCATTGGCGCTTTAACTTCTGAATAAGAATTTCTTGATTCATTGCTATTTTCTTCTCAGGGTTACATAGAACATTTGGTATCCACAATATCAGAGTGGGCTGCAGCTTTATTGACTGCCATTTTCATCGCCACATTTACTGGAGAGTTTCGGAAGTTTCGACTAAAAGCACCTGAAATCATTTACAGTGAGATTCACGAGAAGTCCAACACGAAAATGCATATTTCAGCTATTTCAGGGCCTGAAGTACTTGACTGTGACAGTCGCGAGGAGTCAAACAAGGACATGTATAGTTCAGCTATTACAGGACCGAAAGTACTTGACTGTGACATTCACGACGAGTCAAACTAGGAAATGTATATTTCAGTTATTTCAGGGCCGGAAGTACTTGACTGTGACAATCACAAGGAATCAAAGAAAGAAATGTATATTTCAGCTATTTCAAGTCCGGAAGTAATTTATTGGGACATTCACGAGTAGTCCAACAAGGACAAATATATCTGAGACATTGAAAAATGAGAGTAATACATATTTAAAAGATACTAACTTAAGAATTGTTAATACGAACATACTGTGTAATCAAATTGGTACCTATATAAGGGAGTCAAACTACTGTTGTAAAGGAAAACAAATGTGTCTCAAGCATTTTAGTCATATTTTATGGAATAAAATAATATGTATTACATGCATACTAATTTTACATTTCCTTTCATTGTATTCAACATATTATTTTATCTGTCATTTTAAAAAAGCTTTTCTTCTAGTGTTCATTTTACAGTAAACATAGCTTTGCTAATGTTTTCCATGGACCTCTTATTCTAGAAATATTTTGTGTATATGCGTGTATGCGTTTATGTATGGAAGGATAAATAAACCAATGTAATATTTTGATGGACATGAAGATGGGTTTAAATGCACATGGCTCTCGACTTGAAACCCCGAGGAGTAAAGAAAGACCTTCTTTCTAGACTACGGATTCTAACTAATACCACCCGCTAAACTTTAACCTTTATCCCTAACCTCAGACATTCGTCATAGGCCAGTAACCATTGATCTTTGCCGCTAACATGTGACCTTTCGCTCACCTTATGCCAATAACCTTCAAAAATGTATGAAATAAACCTAGACCAGTGGCCTTTAAAATTCTGAGCCACATAAGATCTGACACAGGCTCTGACCAAATTAACTGCTAATCTTCGTTCTAGGCCACTTAACCCATTGGTCCTCAAAAAATGGGCTACCGACCTACAACACTTTTTATATAAAACAGTAGGCCACTAGCCATTAGCATAATTGTTATAACAACATCCTGACGTTCGTTTTCTTCGTCTAGGGCCACATTTAACCTTTGCCTTTGCCACTGACCTCTGGCCTTAAACATAGCTGTTATATCATCAAAGAAACCAGGGCCATCTAAGCCACTAGTCCTCAAGTTTGTATTTAAAAATAAACATGGATCAATTGCTATCAGCTCAGTTATTATGATTACAGAGACACCCTACACACCATAAAATATAAAAAAAAGACAGCGCCTATTCTCCCAGGTTTATGAACCACACAATTAATTACCCAATAACCTATGAAAAAGTTTGCAAAATGCCCACCTTACTGCATCATCTCCATTGTGGACATACATAGAAAATAAACATCTTACTCACTAGGGAAAGGCCTCATATTTTCGCATATTTGATTCTTTAAGTTTTGTTTAGCCATACTCTACCCTGTATACAAGATATTCTGTGTCATGCCTCATCATACTTCAGCATAATGCATTTTTTAGTTTGTTATGGGCTTGGTTTGTGTGCGTGTGTGTGTGTGTGTGTGTGTGTGTGTGTGTGTGTGTGGAGATACATCAAGAAGATTTTGTGTTTTCTTCATCATATTTTAGCAGTATAATTTTCTGATTTTTATTTGCATATACGAGATCTGCTGTGTCATGCATCGATTTTCCCATACCTTGCTAGCTCCAGTATTGGCGAACCCATTTGTAGCAATTCGTTTAATACATTCTTTACTGGATGCAGGTGGCCTTGGTACTTAAAGCCTGATTTACGATGAAGGTCAGATGTAAGGAGTAGTAATAGTAAACAAGGTTTCTAGCTCAGAGACCCCCTTCCCCCTCCAAAACTCTTCTATGTTAACATTTTGTCAGCTCAAATTAATGACTTTCATATATTCTGACAAAATATGTTTTGTCGGGTTGAGGGGGTCTCTGATCTAGAAACAGCTTGTTTACTATTACTACTATAACCGTCATGCTGAATAATTATAAAAATAAACAATAACCGTCACCATATTTTATGATAATCTTTTTCATACCTGCTGACTTCTGCTACTACTCTATCGTCGTTGGCTAAAGTCTACAAAATCACTGTTCTAGAAATTACGTATCGGAAGTTCCAAGATCATTCTAGAAATTACGTACTGGATGTTCCAAGAACATTCTATAAAATTACGTAATGGAAATTCCAAAGAACGTTCTAGAAAGTTACGTAATGGAAATTTCGCGTAGGCGTTATAACGGTATAAAAGGCGGCCAGAATTTTTCTTCGTAGTCATTTTGCAGATGGATTTGCTGGAGTAAGCAGGTAATTGAAACATCTTCTTGAACTTAGTGTTGAGAGGCGATGGCTAATGATAGATGGTTCTGGTAATACAATGCATGCGATTGAATTATTCCTAAACAACTGTTCAACACACTAAAATGCATGAAATTACAGACAAGGCTTAATATATAAGAACCATGTGTAGAGATTTGTGACAATGGTGCGTTGATCGATATAACGGCTTAAATTACTCTAGCTCGCAGACAGGGTTATTTTTGCCTGCAGTCTGCACGAATATAAAACAATCGATAATGACTCTTTTGTTGTAAATTAATGTCTTAATATCATACACCCTCCCCCGGCTTATTTGGTGGAATATTTATTTATAAGTTCTGAGATTTCTAATTATATAATGATTGTATACTTTCCTCACAGACAATACAAGAGTTATTCATTCATTCTGAGGGTTTCTACTATCGATGTCGAATTTATCGTTGTGTAACATTACCAATAACAAGGGAGATAACTGCTTGATTAATCTTAACTCGAAGACAGGGTCATCTCCCTTCAAATACAAGGAAGACAGACAGAGTTATCTCCTTTAAAGAATTTCATCACCAATTATTAAAATATCGCAGTAGATATCAGAAATAATTTATTATCGTATTTATACAAATAAAATTTAATTTTTCCGCTTACTTTTCGATGACATTCAAATAACTCTTTCATTGCTATCCTGGTGAGAACATACTTACCATTTTTTTCAAAAACCTTCGACCAGTTTAGGTCAATATTAATTTTCGTGTGTTTTTCTTGACTGATCGGATCATGAAGATTATCGTATTTCAGCATAAGCTCATCTCTCAACTTTTCAAGATAATCAAAATATTTACTGTTATCTGATTTAATAAGCGAGAGTTTCATTCTATCAAATTTACTAAAATAAATACCTGAAATTTCATCATTAAATTCAACTGATAATTGCTGGCCATTAACCATTAATTTTTTTAATTTTGCTACTAACTCCATTGGCCAATGCTAAATTTTCGTACATTATTTCTAAAATTTAGACAAAATTAATTAAAGATGATATTAAATATATCACCTCTGGTACTGGCATAGCGTCCAATAGCCAATGTGTTTACGCCATCAATGCAATATCTCTTATCATCAAAATTACTTATTCCACCTTTTATAATTGTATCTGTTTCAAGTTTGTGATGATTTATTCTGATAACATTTGCTTTAATATAATTAGTGCAGGTGTTTTGCGCTGCTTTAAAATCATCAATTTTCATACACTTTTTAACATATCCGCAGGGAATACCTTTTGCTTTTTGTCAGTTTATCGTCATCTAAAATTACAGCGTACATTTTACTTCTTAGTCCAACAAATTCCCTAACTGGCACAAACATAAATTCATCTTTCATCTTGCCGATGACTTTTTTTATATGCGTCATCATGAAGTCCACTACTTTTTGGATAATCCGATAAATCAAATAAATTTTTATTGTTATAAATATCTTGATAAACATCCTCACATTTTATCTTATAGACAAGTGAATACGTGTCAGTAAATATCAACTCCGAATCTGGCCACTGCTTTTTGGTAAAATTATAGTGAAAGTCGTACATTAGATATTTTGATATATCAAGTACAGCTGCACCAACATAAATCGGTTTATTTCACTTTTAATTTGTTTTTCGTCGCTGTATTGCAACAAGATTTTCATTAAATATTTTCATACTGACAAAACTGTCATCGTTAACTAATTTATTTCTGTGATTTACATCATTTACAATTTCAATATTGACTCGCTTTCTGATATTTTCAATCGTTTTACCGAACACGGAATTGTTCATTAACTTGAAAAAGTTTTTCTCAAAGTCGGTCTTAGCAATAGCACGACGTTTGGTATTTAAATCAATATAATCTGCCATCCACCGTGATTGATTAAATTTTAACACGCGATGAACTTTTCTCAGAATTAGTCCAGCATCTACTGCTTGTTTTAAATTTTTTTAATGTATCATGTAATTTCTTTTATTTAACAAATTTGGAACTAGCTTATTATTTTTTGCTGTTGTCATTGTCTGTTGTTCAGGCGATAATAAACTATAATCGATCATCATTGACTCTGCACAAAACGGATAGTCGTTGTGTAGATCATGTAACGAACTAGGAGAATCGAGATCAACTTCAACAAAATAACTGACATTTTCTGGTAAATCTTTTTCAGTTTCTTTAAGAAACTGATCTGGAGTTATCCAATGACATCCACTACACGGCACTGGCTCTGACATAGCATAACCATACAAATTATTAATATCAAGATAAATAATATAATTTAACGGTAAATTTTTATCGTAATATTTTAACTAGTTATTATTAGCTACCGCATATTTTTTTGTTATAACGCTGATTCCTCCTCGAATTCCTTTTTTAATAAAATTAAACATATCAACATCGGTTAAGATATCTAATTCTATCCTGCTTGTTTTTAGCAGAGCATCCCGTGACAATCCTGGCGCAGAATAAAACCAACACAGGTCTAATCCATACTTTTCATGACTAACTTTATGAAAACTCTCGAAAACATCTGCTAGTAATAATACATCTGTTTTCAAACATAAATCATGATAATCACAAAGTGTCTTACAACCAAATTTATTCCAAATATCTTGTGCATATTTGTAATCGTCATCTGTAATATTTTCATTTTTTGACTGAGTAAAATTTATCTTTGTTAGGAAGAGAAGTTTCATCAAATCTGCTCCAGTCGTCGAGATACTCATATGGAAAGACACCTTTTTTTGTCAGAGAGACGTAGTCTCCACCAAAACAACTTTTTAAATTATTGAAACTGCTAGAACCTTTTACAAGCTCGTCTAATGGTGCTGCCATAAACTGCAGACTGTAGATGAAACGTAATTTGCCAAGCGTAACTGTCATATACTTTTCAAAAATTGTTTTGAATACATTTTATTATATTATTTAATATTAGTTTAGATTTAATTTCATCATTGACAAATGTTTCGACAATGATATGACTATCATAACCACGAAAATTATGTAAAATGACAGGAATAAAATCTGGCGCATGAAATTTCAAATTACAATTATTATATGCTGCTCCGCGATAATGGCCGGTTAGATGACAGTGATCGCGAACTTTATCGCCTGAACTATGTTCAGGTAGAGGTTTCTCGCAGATATGACAACTAACGGCCTCATCAAAATCAAGTTGTTGTTTGGATGTTATTTTTATTGGAGCTGTTTTAGATAATCTGTTGAAAATTTTATTGACAACATCTATTAAATGTTTTAGTAACCACACGGCAGGATTTTTACCTCTGTACAATTTTATTGGACTTGAAAAATTATCGTTAGCGCAACAAACTACTTTATAATCTGCTCCACAGGGAACATGCTGCTGTATTTTTCTGGTGCTTGATTTATTTGGATCATTTTCTGCGCCTGCCACAGGAACAAGTATACACTCGAAATCAGTATAAATAACAAACGGAATATATTTAATTTATGATAATAATTTTTAAATTTTAATACTTTTTCTTTTTCTCCTGGCATTGTTATTTTTTGAATATTAGCGCAGTATTTAAGATGATCTTGCAGTTTTTCTTCTTTAGAAAAACCTTGTAAACCACAGTAGCATCAATATTTCATATTTTTATCTTTTTTATATTGTCTGCCAACTAGGCCGTTAACATTTTTTATCCAAACGTAATGATTCCTATAAAACAGCAAGTTTATTGTCGATTTCGAAGCTTTTTCTGAAATATACCTTGGATAAACATTTTCAATCTCGTCAAGACCAAATATATTAACTGAAATATTATTTTGCTTTTCAAACTTTGGTATTTGATTTTGTGCAACTAGAAAGTCAATATCATTAAAATTTAATTTTGATACGTGACTAAAATACTTGTCGACCCGATCAGCATTTTTTTTTCTGCTGGAAACGTCGCAGAAAGAATATCCCACTGGAAACATCTGTTATCAAAATTCTTTGCGTTTATGCAACATTTTTTGTTTTTAATTTTTTTGAGGGAGATGAACGTAAGAACTACCGCGAAGTACGTTATATTTCATTGTGTGAAATAAAAGTTATTTTATCATTTCAAATTTCCAACCTGATCCTGATACAGTAAATTCCTCCAATTTTTTATTTATTTCTTGATGTATATCATCAGCGATTGAGGAAATATTTGTTCAAGCTCATATTTTTCGTGATTTAGCTGTTAAATATGGTTCAGCAATCTCGTTGATGAAATCTACATTATAGGTAGTGCACGTACCTTTGACAAAATAACATGATATTGCACTATTAGCTTGATACCTCTATGAACTGCAAGTTCTCGCGTTACAATCAGATACTGAAGATGAAACAAATCTGTAGAGTTAAAATTTGCTAAAATATCTTGATTATCAAATTTATAACTGTTATCGTAAGCGAAAAACACAGTAGCAGTTTTTCTGCTTTGATAAGGCCCTTTTTAGCAATATCTCGCAATTTCAGCATTATATTTATATAACATTTTATATATTTAATTGGAGAATTTGAATTTTCAATTAAAGATATAAAAATGCGTATAGTATAATGAAACAAAATCTGACAAACGCAAGCAAGGAAGAATACTATTATGTTCATCCCAAGTATAACTTATGCGCGGGAAATATGTTAGGGTCGGTGATTCACGTCAAATACGGACAACCATTTGGTAAAGCAACACCAGCCTGTTATAAGATTAGCATCAAAGGTGATAATGCTGAGAGAGTTGAAATACTAAGGAAAGATTTTATTTACAGTTTGTTTTGTGGTGAAATTCCAGAAGTACAACGAGTATATTATGTCAACGGCGCGGTTACTGATGATAACATTGAAAACGTGTCTTTACAAAGTGAATTTCAACCTCATCCCGTGTTTGATTTTTACGAGGCGAATGATAAAGGAAATATTCGAAAAAGAAAAACTAAAAAAGTGCTAGGAAAAATAAATAACATTGGTTGTCTTAAAATGGGTGTCAGAAGCACACTAACTGATCAAGTTAGTTATTACAGCCACAGATTAATTTACGAAACATTTAATGGACCTATACCTAATGGTTTAGTGATAGACCACGTCAACGGTATTAAAACAGATAATCGTATGGAAAACCTAAAACTTGTCACTCAACAAGAAAATAACAGACGAGGAAACACATGTAATAATTTTAGTGAAGTTAAACCTATTGTTTCATTTAATCTTGAAACAGATGAGGAACTAAAATTTCCTTCGATGACGGCTGCTGCAAGATATTTTAAGATAAATTCTAGAGCAATAAAATTTGTCGCAGATGGAATAACAAATGCGGCAACATCACAATTAACATTTGACAGAATCATCTTCAAATACGAGAATTAATTATATTTTCAAGCTCAGTTTTGGTAAGACAATTATGAGCAAACATTAAAACATCATCTTTGTTAAATTATAGTGTAATAATTGTTCTGTCATTAAGTTTATGTTTTTCTGCCGCTGTTAGCAGAATCTTATTAGAATCACCTTGCATAACAATAACGTCAACAGAGCAAGAATATCCTGACAAACATTTTTGCATTCCTTCGGCTAGTTCTTCGTAATTTAATATATTAACTTTCTGATGATATTTTATCTCGTTAGTCATCTTATTAGTATAAATTAGATAAAATATATTATAATATGGACTTGATGAAACGGCTTGCTGATATTTACTCCCGCGATATAATCGCGGATGATAATTTTACAGCAGGAGAGGCTACAGTCGCAGAAAAACACGAGTCGGTTGGTTATACAGAAGATGACATTTTATTTAACAATGACGATGAACTAGACGAGATCGTGGACGTCGTTGATTAAAAAAAATACAGCAGACCGACAACTGGACGATTTAATGTTAAGTATCATATCGCCCAAAAAAATAATAAAATTTAATTTTATTATTACCGAGCAACAAATATTTTGGCAACTCATAAAACCTTTTCTTAATGTAAAAATTCCTGGCCAACAAATGAGTACAAAATACGATTTTTTTAAAAAAAAAAAAAATATTTAATTTGATGCCAGTTGATAATGCAAGAAAATTACATTTAATGTCATTGTGTAGACCGGTCAGATGTAAATCTGTACTGCTAAAATACGATCAAATTTATAATAATATTATTTTACAGTCGATGAAATCGAAAGAATTGGAACCCAACTGTTAAATTTATCGCTGTATCCTCTCCATTTAACTAAACTTTTATTACCTTTATTCCTGATAACTTTTTCAATAACAAATATATCTTACTCAGTTTTCTGCAGTTCTTGCTCGTAAAAACTACCAGTTATAGGCTCACCCAATAAATCCTTCAGCGCGTATGTTACAGGTATTTTCAGTAAAACTTTATCAACAGCAAATACTTTTTCGCTCCAGTTTGGAGTAAATCCCTTTTCAATTTTTTTTTTGTCAAAGAAATTCTAACTTTATCACCAACTTTAAATTTATGTCTGCGGTACATGTTTCAATTGCAAGAATCGGATTTTTAATTGCATCATTTGGTGACATTTTTATTGATCTGTGCTTCATGTTATTATATTTATCAACAATCTGCTGTAGATCGTCAATATATTTATTTGTATTTTTAGCTGTCAAAAAATGTTTATGTATCAGCTCGTTTAGTGTACGATTAAATCGCTCGACGATAACGCTCTTACCTTCATTTCCAGTAACATATTTTTTGATGTTATTTTGCTAAAAAACTGCTCAATTTTTTAATTAAAAAACTCCGCTCCATGATCGGTCCAGATTCTGTTTGGTTTTCTTTCTGTATTTGTTATTATTTGTTTTAGTGCATCAGTTATCGATGTTCCTGTTTTATATGAAACGGGTACACTAAAAGCGTATTTACTAAAAACATCTACAACGTTAAAAAGATATTTCTTTGGAGCACCATCAGCGCCAAACTGAGGAAGATTTGACACATCAACTAAATCTATCGCCCAGATATCGTCAACTGCATTTGCGACAATTTTACTTCGCGGAAACGTTTTGTTTTTTGGGGGGTGGGGGGTGGGTTGTGTAATTCAGCTGCAAGATCATCATACAATTCTTTTCCAAGACCTAACTTATACTTTGCTCCAATAAATCCCTGCACCAGCCTTCTATCAAACGTTCTCTGATTCCTTTCGGTTTCATGTCGCGGAGTTCGTCTAACATTACTTTATTGCAGCCGTTCTTATCTTGCTCATTATCAGGGTAGCAGATATCTTGACGCATTGCTATTGCATCAACTTGATTGTAGGGCTCTTGTCCGGGCAGCGGATTATCATTTTCATCTAGTTGTTTATCTAGCGGATTATATGGTCCAGTGTATTTACGGCCTGGTAATGTCCAACCTCCTTTTGGTTTTGGTAACTTGCCAATTAATATATATATATA
>JAECUM010069824.1:0-17182 GCA_016617855.1 Megalonaias nervosa | reverse complement strand
TCTCTGCTCTTAAAATAAGTAACATAAAAGATTGAGAAACTACAAGCTTTGTATAATTCAACAAATAATTTATTTCCCAAGAATACAAAGCATAAATAACAAAGAACTTACGGTAATGCGAATTAATTCCCAATATAATCATAGAACTACAGACACAAGTCCTAATAACGAAAGTCCTGAATATAATTTAATAGAAATCATAATTAAATCCAACATTGAAGGTGTTGATGTGCCTGTAGATGGCTCGTAAAGTGTTGATGTGCTAACAGTCTTTTGTTGAAACACAGTAATACAATTCAAGAAGAAATCCTTATTTAAATTTCATTATAAATTGAAGTCTCTATTTCTATGAATGTTATTTGTATTTCCAGAGATGAAATAATTTGATTAATTCCAAACCACGCATGAATAATCTTTCCACTAACAAGATTATGTAGTTCCCTACATGACCTCAGGTTACAATAAGCATTTTCTAACAAATACTATTACTAATGAAAAATAACTCTCTAGAAACTTAGTGTTTACAAAATAAAATGTTAGTTATTATTAGAAAGTCTGTTACTAAAATTATAATATATAACCTAGACTACGTAAGGTATGCCAGGTAAAGTGTAAGGGAATTCAAATAACCTAAACCCAGACCCAAATAAATATATTTACTTCTATTAATAATGATCCTAATATTAAACCTACACACAGAGGATATTTTAGCTATGAATTAGTTGTTTAGTGGAAAACAATCAATTCAGGTCAAGTAGAAAATAAGCTTGACTTGGACAAGGTCAAGTCCAACTTATAATGTTACATTACAATAGCATATAATGAAATGAAAAAAAAAAACAACCTGGTTAACAAACAATGCAAATTAAATATACTTACAACTTTCCCTAATAGTGAAAAAGAAAGATTTATGCAATAAAGCTTTCCTTTTACTATTACTCTAATAGACATGTTTAAAAAATGATATAATATGAAATCTTATGAATGACACAGAGTAAACATTAAACAATATAATATTACTATACACGAAAACGTGCACCTGCTATCAAATTGTCTTTTTCCTTGACATGCCTACTGTCAATATTATATTCCTGCAGCATAAAACTTCCCCTTAATAATCTCCGATGTTTATTTTTCATTTTGCCAATGAAAGTAAGGGGGTTATGATCACTAAACACAATAATCGCAGGAGGAGCTGAATTAATATACACCTCAAAGAATTGAAATGCAAATATCAAAGCCAAGCATTCTTTCTCTATTTTGTAATAATGTCTCTGGTGCTTATTTAATTTCTTAGAAAATAGCACACTGGATGATCTCTACCATTTGTGTCTTCTTGAATCAATACTACACCAACTCCAACATCACTTGCATCAACAGACATTTTAAATGATTGTGAAATGTTTATCTGTCCGTCACTAGAAATGATACTAAGATTATAATAAAGATTGTGGTAAACATCAGGTACCAAAGGTTATTCCATTGGCATTACCAATGTCCTAAACAAAGACCCAAAATAAATATGCTTACTTTTTATAATGATCCTATAAACATCATTATAAACAAAGGAGTTGTCTCCAGAAAGCCATTTTCTTTTTCCGTTCCTGTCATTATTGATTGTTGTTGTTATCTCGACTGTAATGGATGCTGTGATTAATCCAAGGTGTTTTGGTTTGTGAAATTACATAATATTTATCAGAATCACCACCAAAAGAAGCCCTGTTTTCCATATACCGTACGACATCGCTGATAAGAGTTCATAAGTTAGTGATTACCAATAACCCGTTGGTAGAATATCACTTTTATCATCGTACATTATAATATCCATCACTTTCTGGTAAAGTGGTTTTAAGTCTTTTAGAAATATTTAGAATTTTTTGTTGTATTCATTGATGCAGGCTTTGATTGCTTTATTCTTGATAAATATAGAGAATTCGGGAAATGATAGGGATTTTTGAAATTGTTTCTTACAGAATAGTTTAATGGCATGAGAAGAAAATTATTGCATCTATATCTCATTAATGTTTGGGTCGCTAAATTAACTGTTACAGTTACTAAGTTGACAAAGCATAAAACACTACATAATTGCAACTTACTTCTTACTATTACATGCATGCACTTCCTTTTATTTGAAAATTTTAATACCTGAAAGTCGAAGTTGCCGGTAATGTCAATCAGCAGACTTAAAATTTTTTCCTGGTGCTAGTGTTTTAACCGACTACCCAGGGTACGCCAATGTTGGTCTACATTCACCGATTTGGAAAAGATTTATTGTTCGGCCACACCAGATTGGGCGTCTCGAAGTCAAGCGGACTGCTGGATGTGAGGCGATGTGCATGTACAGTGGAAGTTTCTCACTGGCATAGACCTTCCCCAACATTTTTGTTGTTGCTTCCTGTCGACGCAGATGTGGAGGAGTAATATTGCTAAGTACTGGCAGCCATGGTAAAGGAGTAGGATGTAGTGTTCCAGAGATTATGCGCATTGTTGTGTTGAGTTGGACATCAATTAACTTAGTAAGGGATGATCGAGCCCAGACAGGAGCGCAATAAGTGGCTGTCGAATAACAGAGGGCCAGTGCTGATGTCTTGAGTGTCTGAGCACTAGCGCCCCAAATAAGAAGCATCCGTTACCCTCCCTGTTCGACCATAGGATGAATGGACCACTAATGGAAGGTTTTGTTCGTGTCATGTTGTTTTTGTTTTCGCAAACAGAATAACGACAGTGCCCCCTCCCCTTCGTCACAAACGCCAAGATATATAAAACCACATTTGTAATTTGTTCTATGATACATACATTTGAATGTTATTGTTTAGGGTCAAACAATGCTGCTTTGTAATTTGTACGATATGAATGTTTCCCACTGGACGAGCATTTACAAATCGGAATATGTACTTTGTAATTAAACTTAACTTACCCACCCATCCAAAGGGAAATAATCACAAAAAGGAAAGGAAATGTTTTCTAAGTAAATCGTCTGTTTGCTTATTCAAATTTTAAAATGTTGACAGCCCAAAGTGTTAGCTAATAAAGTTTCATTTAATCTAAACAGGCATTTCTTTTGATTTTCAATAGATTATCAAATTGTGATTAATTTTGTTGTCATTATGTGTCATCACATGATGCAGAACATGCAGCACGCATAGAAACAGAAGAGAATACTTCAGAATCAGATCATGAACAATACCCAAAAAAATTTATAGAACTTACAGACAGTAACTTAGAAGCTGAAAATGCTAATTGTATAATGAGGAAGAGTTTGTCTAGTTCGGATGCTTCTGTCATGTTTCGTGATGACTGTGGAAATGTACAAGTAAGCAATCTCTCAACGCATGTAACAAGGAAATACTGTGTGAGACAGAGATAAGCTAAATGGAATTACAAACTGAAGCAAATGGGACCAAAAATAATTTATGTGCTTTCTACTTGTTTGTGGAACATATTGCGTTAGATCGAAGGGCATTCAAACCAGATCCAGGATGCATACCACTTAAACTTAGAGAAGTTGACGAGGTTTTGATGTTCCTCATGACTGTGGTTATGTTTGCTGACTCAGGATTTAGCTCGGAGGCTTAATGTGTCAGTATCCAAATGCAGCAAAATATGTAATGAGTAGTTAGAAAACATGTATCAATATTTAAACTTTCTTATTGTATGGTCAGATAGAGTGACATTTTAAAATAATATGCCAGACCGATAGCCACATGTGAACCTGGGCATATAATTATGGGAACTAAAGGCTTTTTCATCATTTATTTGGTAACTTTAATGGCCATTTATCTATTTTTCTCCAACCAAGAGAAACGGAGAGCTGAGTAAGAGACAGTGGAAACAACAAAGCGAATTGCTAACCTTTGTATTCTTGTTGAACGGGCAATTAAACGGATAAACAATTTTTTTTAGGATTATTCAAGGCGTGGTGCCTATATCATTCTACGAACGTGTGTCAATAAATGTTGTTATATGTGCGCTAGACAATTTATTTCCTCCATTGATGAAGGGAGGTTAAATAATTGCAATCGAAAGGTGATTTGGAACAATAATATTTTACTTGCATTTGTTGTTGTTTGTTGTTGCTCTGCAATGAAAATATCCTTCAGTTTGTAAGGTTATTCTATTAAGTATTAGATTTCAATGTTCACTTTTGTCACATTTACTTTGCTCTTTAATGTGGGCACTGGTGTATATGTTTTTCCTCACTACAATCGAACGATGTACGTCCTTATTTTCGTTCTCTATCTTAAAATGGAGAGAGATAGAGAGAGAGAGAGAGAGAGAGAGAGAGAGAGAGAGAGAGAGAGAGAGAGAGAGAGAGAGAGAGAGAGAGAGAGAGAGAGAGAGAGAGTAGGAAATTATAGGAACTTCGACAGATAAAATCACAATATTCTAACTGGTTGTCATGTTCACTACATATCTCAAATCGGATTACCCAAATTGAGATGTTTAAATATTTTGCTACAACGCTCGAAATTCAGTGGATTTTCACTGCGATTTCAAGTATGATCAAGGCTCAAAAAACATTCATAATATTTTGAATTCCCTTGAAAAAGTCTACTTTTATTGCTGGCAAAAGTTAAGTTTCCTAAAACCTTGGGAATCCAAGTCCATTTCCTATAATAATTCGAGGTCATGGTGTATTATTTAAATTCTGTGGAGTTACTTTCATACTTTCTACTATATTGACCGCTAATGAAACTCTATGATTGCCAGAATCTTACCAAGAGCAAGATAATATAAAATCTCAATTTGAGGAACAATTTTAAAAAAAAAAACTTGGTGAAACTTTAGTATGCTGGGTCTAATCAAAACTACAAGGCAGGTAATTATGTCAAAAAATACTACAGGCATTTTATTGAATTAAAATATAAAAAGAGAAGACAAATGAAATATGACATTTTCTGATGAAATTGCTCTTTTCTGCAGATGACTTAATTTTGGGTAGAACAACTATCCATCTCCAGGCTGTCTCAGGTAATTTTCACTTCATAATATTCATCATCACGCAACATACAA
This sequence comes from Megalonaias nervosa, assembly GCA_016617855.1. NCBI lineage: Eukaryota > Metazoa > Mollusca > Bivalvia > Unionida > Unionidae > Megalonaias > Megalonaias nervosa. Next base: position 12,169 of record JAECUM010069824.1, on the reverse strand, counting down.
CTTCAGTCCCTTTTCTACCATGTTAGAAAATAGTTCTGGTAGCACAGTACTGCACAGAAAAGCACTTAGTTTCGATAAGATAGCATTAATCCATATCCTTTTCTTCTGCCTCTTCAAATGGATGCCTATTCCGAAAACGATAGCCATTTCATTTCAAACACACCATGACGTGCACTGCAGTGTAAACAGTATACAAGACCGTCGGGACTTGCTCTCAAATATGGGTAGTGTTCATTCACAAAATGACCATTCGCATTAACTGTGAGAGGGGGTGGATTTCAATGGCCTTCACCATGTCACTGTCGTCAAAAACCTTCAAATGCTTCTTACTCCGAAATAGAGCGGTTCCACTAAAATGAACATTGTGGACAAAATTATTTTTCAGAAATTTTCAGGTGGTGTACCTGGCTTCCAACAAGCAATGTTTCCAAAAATAGAAGCTGTCAAGCGTCCAAAAACGAGCTAAAGTGAATAACACATTGTCACTTTGCGTTGCTTCTGTAAGCGCATTAACTAAAATGCTTTGATCTTCTGTTATGTTCTGGGAATCAAAATATTGAGAAATATCTATACACCCTACGCTACAAAGCTCAAACGTGTTCATGTAGCAGAAAACAATCCCGCGTTGTTCTTGCAAAGCAACACTGCTTTTCGACCTTTGAATATTGCCAGTAAAATGATTTAACCAAGCCGAACTGGGGTTAACTGTTTCGAGTTTTTCTGGAAAACTCACCACTGTCGGATGAGCAGGTCCACAGTCTTTGCAGCATCAGCATTAATATCCACAAACTTGCACCATAATGAACGAGGTTTCAAATTTAATGAATAACGCATCCTGGGACTTCTTGGGTGATAGAATACTAGGTCTGGGTTTTATCCATTCACATACTTTTGAAGTGGGTGAAATCGTCCCAGTGAATTTCTGACTCGTGATGTCTGCGCATCCGTACAATAAGGCAGCAAGGTGGCTACAGGAATCACTATCCCTGAAACAAATAGCAGATTAATTATCGATTTATTTCGCTTCTATCAAATAGAAACAGTTCTTTCTTAAAATATAATTGTCGCGCCACGGTTCATTTGAATCAGCTTATCACTGAACACTTAAAAGCTAAGTTAACAAGATTGCTCATTCACTGATACCGTAAGGGCACAATCACTTTCAGAGTTAATGTATATAATAATAATAACAATAATAATTATAATAATGCAGCTTACCTTATCTATAAAGTCTGGAAAGTGCTACAATATACCCAAATATTATCATCACAGGTGTGATACTTACAGCAATGTACATTATGGTTAAAAATACATATTAAAAGAAATATCATCCTTACTTTGAAAATAAATATTAAGCAATGAGTCAATTGTATTAGAAAATCGTTATATACATGTACTGAATTTGGGTATGTCAGCGTATGTTTGGATAAGTCATCCTACTGATAAGATACATGTACATACCATGCCACATTGTTTCATTCTGCTGTATGAACTCGACCAGCAACTTTCAACTAGATCACTCAAGTCTCATATGCAGGCTTTTTCTTTCTTTTCCTCGTTGAAATGGAAGGGAGGCATTCACATTTAAAAAACGTATATGAGCACGTCCCTGATATTTGATGGTACATAATGTTCAGGACACGCCTTTCTTGGTAGATCACCTTTGCTGTCAATTATCTTCTAGCGGATAGTGGGTTTTCATCGAAAGACCCATGTTTACTTAATACTAAATAATGGCAGAAGTCCTTATTGGTGAGCTCTGCAAAGGTGCTACAATCTGAAAACCATCCTGTGTTTAATTCCGATGGCATGCGCAGATTTTCTCCAAGTTGTGACAGGATGATATCTTTAAAAATGGGCATTCTCTTTGATTCATTAGTCTGATTTAATACGAGGGATTTCACTCCACGAGCTCTTTCCACTAATTCTGGTTTATTATGGAATGGCTGTTCCAATTTTCTCAAAAAGTTATGTAATTCTTTCTTTTTCATGTAATACATTTGCGTTTCCGTCCTTCGAATACTAAAAGTCTAATGTATAACAATGTAACATCTAGCTCATCGATCAGGTTACACAACTACAACTAGACCGATCATCAAAATTCATTACAAACGGTGAACTGTACACTGTGGGAGGGATCTGAAATCACTCGCGTCATGGCTAACATAACTAAATAAAAAACACTTGGAAAGGACGAACTCTATAGATATGACTATTCCAATTGCGCAAGTCCAGAGGGGTGGAGCTTAAGGTGTAGGGAACATTATATTTAGTAATAAACAACAAAACTAGCTGTGTGATTGGTGTATTATGTACGAGATGTAGTTTAGGTCATGATTAAAAATAGTTGAGCCTTTTGGCAACATGTGAGATTATGATTTAAACATAGATCATATTTTTTTTAAATTATCTTTTAAAAATGTGATATACATCATTAAAAATGCAGCTGTTGTGACTAGATAATTCTTACCCCTGTTTAGTTCCAACAGAGTTATCTCTCTTCAATGCAGCGGAGTGCATGGTTCCGTCCTTATCACATTGACAATTTAACATTGTTCTTTGTGACAGTGTGTGACACGCATGCTGAGGTAGAATAGAAAGTATATTTTCTCACGAAACATTAACATTGAGGTCTATGGAAAAACAATTGGTATTTATTTATTGATTGATTGATTTATTTATACATATAAAGAAGAACACCCTCTCAGTGTATCCATAGAAACACATACATATGGGAACCATTTATAGTTGTTCTACTTTGATGTAGTAAAACAAATGGACACTGTACATTATTTGCCAAATATTGTCAGTCTTGTAACAATAAAACGTATAAAATCTTCAGAAAATAATACATCTTGGCTTTGGAGGGGCGCGCTTGATTCATAAAGATATGGAGGGCAGAAATTTTATGCCCTGATGAATTATTGTGAGTGGAAATATCTTTTAGAGTGGCATATATGCTACAAAATATGTTTTGTAAACGTAATACAGATGATTTTGGCAAAATAGTGAATATTTTACCTTCAAACGATGATAAATGATGTATGAAAGGCAATTATCCTATTCTTATAAAGCAAGCCATAAACCTGGATAAAGAATGGTATAGGGCTTAAGGAAGAACAGGGTTCATTTTTGTCGATCACTTTGTATCGTATATGATATTCTGGCATGAGAATTTTAAATAATGTATTAAATATATGGTATTCGTTTTCACTTTTCGTTTACTTGTCTTGCAATAATTGTCCCTTTTTGTACACTTTATTTGCTTGAGATTCGTCGTTTATTTTTATTTTGATAAGTTCTTTTGCATTCCCTCTTGCAGAAGTAGCTGGAATACCACCAGATAAGAGTAGTTTCTTTCAGTCGGCATTTTCCACGGAGACTTGCATAAGCCCATTTATAACCTGTTACTGACGTTCAATTAATTCTATTTATGTCTGTCCGACTGTTCTTTTGGAATTTCCTCATGTAAGGTCAAACATTTCAAACCATATTTGTCACATATTGCCCATTCCCTCCATTTAAGTCTCCACTGATCTTTGCATCCCCTAGCAATAATCCAAAATAGCACGGGATGATATGTGGATGTTTATGGAAGGCTGCACCCCACATGTCTGCATTCAAGAGAACACAAACCATGTGATATAAAACAGCCTCATCATCACGGAAAACGAAATTAAATAACTCATAATTTCTCCTCCACATATAGAATCCTGAATTGTAAGTTCTCACTTTATCATGATTTATTGTTGGATAATGTAATTACATGCAAGTTAATACATGTTTTCATGAACTAATCTATAATATGACAAGGATAATATATTGGAAGAAATAAAAATACCACACCTTATGCATATCATTCACTTATCTCCATTACACCATACATGACATTGCAATAAATGTAACTCATATTTTCAGTACTTGTTCATGAAAAGAAAGCGAAGATTTATGAAATATTATATTAAGCTTCAATCGTGCTACAAATAAAAGTACAAGTGATTTGACAATTTCTTACAGTAAAGTTCAAAAGGGAGAATAATTGATGCAGCAGTGTTTTTGTTTGGTTTGGGTATTTTGGTACCGAACTTCAGCAGATCATTCTTGATTGTATTCATTTATCTCCCCTATACCATACCTGACATTTGAAGAAAGAAACAAAAATTAAAAAAATAAAAACTCATATTTTCAGTTATTGTTTATGAAAATGAAGCAAATACTTGTGAAGTATAATATTAGGCATTATTCTGGATGCAAATGTAGGTACAAGTGATTTAATACTTTACACAGTGAAGTTTAAATGATTTTAACAATTGATAGAGTGTTTTGGTTGGTTTTGGGTTTTATGTGCGTACCTGAAGCCCATTATTGTTAATCGGATGTGTAGGAGAAATATAAATTATATGCATCTATGTTATCTAAATTATCCAACCGTTTATTTCAGATGGGAATACACTGCTTCACCTTAACAGTTGGTGCTTACAAGGGATGCTATAGTACAAGTGCCGTCGGATTGTCCTTGGATCCATAAGGCACTGCCTTTACATATTTGTCTAAGGTACGATCATCAAACTTTTTCTTCCTAATTCCCTATAGGATGCTCTTGTCCTTTGGATTCCTTTATCATAAGATACATCCCCCTTTAGATGCAAACTTTCCTCCAGTTTTGAACTTCATTTGACTCGGCATACTTAATTTTTTCTATGGCATTGTACTGTATTTTATTTCCCAGATTTCACCCCAAATTCATCCTAATTGTTCACAAGCTGCGATCTGTCATATTTGGTAACCGATTGGCTTATTGCATGAATTTGTTTCACTACACAAAGGAGGGAAGTTTTCTGTTTGTAATACAAAGAGCTTGGGTGTGCTGACTTTTGTGAAAGGACTGAAGGTTAGTTACCTCATGTAGCTGCAGTCAGTGTATACTGTTGAAACATTATACTTGATAATAATATTGGTTCATGTCCATATGTCTCCAATTTTACGTTCTGAGTTTGCCAAACAAATATAAAGTCCGTTATTTTAGATGAATTCTCCCTTTTGATGTGTGAATGGTACATATGAATCAGTACGTTAACCTTTCGCCTGTTTATTACATACCATGACATAATGTGATTTATCCCATATCACCATTGTGAAGTTCAAAAAGTGCTGATATGAGTTAAACACAACTCATGGTTGAAACAATTCATTTTATTCCGAAAAAGCAGTATGGTTATAAAGCACAAATATGAAAACATCAGTTGACAAAGTTCAATGACATTTACACATTAATATAAGACATAGCTTGGTACCTCATACAATTACTTTTGACAAGCGACACTAAGTACACTTGTTAATTGTACAGTCCCGAGCTGTATCACAGTTTATTGAAAATATTAAGGTTGGCTATAGATGTAAGGGTACCAATTGAGTAAATTCAGGTGGATGGAGCTTATGATTTTGTTAACATTGTATTTAGAAATAAACAAAATAACTAGCTGTGATTTGTGCATTATATAAGACTTGTAGTTTCTGTCATGATGAAAAAAGGTCTAGCCTCTTGGAAACATATGAGTTTTATGTTAATTCATATTTGGATCATATTTGGTATTTTTATGATTTTTGTTAAAAATGTGATACAAATCATTGAAAATGCAGCTGTTGTAGCTATATGACTCTTACCCCAATTTCCTTCCAGCAGGGTTATCTCTCTTCAATTCATTGGAGCACCTGAATCTGTACTTGTCAAACTGATAATCTAACACTGTTCTCTTAGACAGTGTGTGACACCCATACTGAGGTAGAAAATAAAGTATATTTAGTTTATAAAACATTAGCATTGAGGTCTGTCGAAAAACAATTGGTAGCGCTATACCATAAGTGAGGGTAGCAGTTATCTTCCTTCACAGCTGCTTGATTACCTACCGAATGTACTAAATACCTAATACGAGAGTGCTTCATGGGAGATAACTAGGTTACCGAAAGTGGCTATAAGAAAACCATCATTCTTGTCTTTAAACTACGCACTTTAAAATCAAAGCATCCAAAGCGATACTGGAATATAATAAATAATGTCGGCAAGATAAGATTGGTTCAAAGTATTGCAATGCAAGAATTTTTTAAAAATATTTTGAAGAAATAAATTAAGTCAACACAGATGATTGCCATCAAGTAATCTCAGAAACGGCGAAAGTGGTGGATTTTGTGTATAACTCTTGCTTGAATGTCCCCTTACAGTTAAAGAAATATTTAAAGTTGCTAATAATCTAAAAAATAAAAAAACAAATTCAGTTGAAATTTTATGAAATTAATATATTAAAATTTCAATTGCTGAAATGTGAAATGTGTATATAAAACTTCTGCATATGATCCTGAATACTGGCTACTTACCAGGTAGTTGAACTGAATGTATTATTGTGGTAATCTATACAAATAAAAGTAACAATATCCATATGTCAACCGATAGACCTCTTATTTTATTTTAGTAAGCTGCTTTGGTAAAGCATTTACCGCAATGCTAAATTTAAGATTGTCTAAATTTCTTGGTGATAATAAATTATTATCTGAGGATGGGATTCATGACTGACTATTCCATAATAGACAATAGTTTCCTCTTGCATGGCCTTAGTGAATTTATTAAACAATGTTAAAATAAATTGTCTTTGATAATGCAAGAAGAATTGAATTTTGACATAAATCTTACTTTGTAGTCATCAGGAGAAAATGTTTTGATGTTATATTGAGTATTTATAATGAAATCAAAACATATGTCTATTGTTTTTTTTTCTCATGTGAAACAGGTGTAAGACAAGTAGAGACGTTGTCTCCATAATTGTTCTCCTTATTCTTAAATGACCTTGAGTATTTTTTCTTGGTCCATGGATGTAGAGGATGCACTGTACCCTCCAAATATACAGACTGTGTAAATGTGTTGAATGTTATACGCTGATGACACTATTCTCATCGCATATAATCCCTTGATATGTTTAGGAGATATTAAAATAACTGGAAACTTACAATCAATATAGAGAGAACAACAAATATCTATTCGGTTCAAAAAAGAATCATACATGCAAATTTAAGATAAGCACTTCCAATATTGATGTTGTAGATGAATACAAGTACTTAGATCTTATATTCCACAAGAATGGAAAGTGGTCCTATTATCCATAGCTAATAAAGGCAAGCATTTACTTTAAAATTAGTACACAATTTAGATTTGAATATTGATTGTCAGCTGAAACGTTTTGATCAAACCATTGTACCGATTTGAACATATGCTTGTGAAGTTTGAAGATTTGTTAGATTTGACATAGTCGAAAAACTCTTCTTTCTTTCCTCGGAAGCATAATGAATGTCAGAAAATGTACCCCTCTGTAAATGGCATACGGCGAACTTGGTCATCTCACCTTAATTATCAACATTAAAAGTCGCATGATAAATTATAGGGCTAGATTGGAAAGAGGGTATGAAGACAAAATATCTTATCGTATGCATTTTCTTTTATGCAAACACTTTGGTAACAATAAAATCTACATTAGATGACGATGGGTTAAGATGCGTACGAAGAAATCAAATTTTCCTGTCAGTTGAGGTTAACAAAATCTGTAAAATAACGACTTTACGATCAATGTATGAAATATTATTATTTAAATATATGTTGATGTAAGTTGTTTAGAACAGATCCTTTTCTCATTATCAAAATATATTTAAAAACTTAATTAAAGGTCTTCTAGTGCTCTCACGCGACTTTCGTTTATATTATAAATTTAACCGTCACGAAGCGATTTGTATAGGTATTATATCATATACCTCATATGATTGAAAATAATGACTACAGAACATCGTTTTTTATCGTTGGAGGAAGAACGCTCCAAGCTGATTTCGCGCTCGTTAATTTCCGTAAGACAAACCGGACGTGACGCAGGGTAGGGAACCCAGCTTTCGAAGTTTCTTCGTATTTACGTTCAACAGTTGGAGCCGTGTGTGGGACAAAATGGTAAAACGGTCTATTGCTGGAGGTTGTAGCAATACAACACTAGAAGGAGTGAGTTTGCACTCATTTCCTACTAATTCTGTTAGAAGGAAACAATGGATTAAGCAGATACGAACGACTAGAAAAGACTCGACTGAGCCGACTAGTGACAGGCGAGATAGTCATGTTGTCTGTAGTGACCACTTCAAAGAAGAAGATTTCCATCCCGCCTATAAAATGAAACAGTCACTTGGGATTAAGATTATTAGACGACTCCTGCCAAATGCATTTCCAAGAGCGTTGTCTCACCAGATGACCCAGAGCACATTTACACCAGCTCAACAAAATCCAAAGGTTACGGCAGGCCTAACAACACGTAGCCCGAGAGGAGCACACGTGCTCGACACGAGCTTGAAGTTACAAAAGCAATAATCTGAAGGAAAAAATAATACACCGAGTAACAAAATTGCCTCAGATTACCACCATGACCCATTCTGACATAGGACCATGTCTATTATAAAAGAGACAAGGTAAGTAACTTCCAAATACTTTGTTCCACCAATGACCCTCGATTCCCTTCTGCCATTTCCGTCTTTGAAAGCAGACGACCATAATCGATGGTTTGTTTTACTTCTGAGATATTTTTCTATTCATCAAGCCATCATTGATATTTCTGAGTTGCACCAAACTGAAGTTACGGGCTCCGAAACGTACGAATTTTGCGAATTTTGCCTCCCAGGACAAATTTACGCTCATGTAGAATTTAATATGATTGGCTCAGAAGGTAACAGCATCAACCAGATGCATGGCTGTATATTAGCATTTGAGACAATAATATTTTGCCGTTAACGTGTGTGCCGCTTACTCCGGATATTTTGAAAATGAGTGTAATGTGCATTCGATTTGTGTGGACTTAAATAATTCTTCCATGTAACTGAATTCCTAAAGTTGAATAGAGTTAATGGCAAATAGGAATACACTTTTGCAGCTATCATTGTTCTCAGATTAATTAAGAAATGTATCTTAGAGTCGCAAATACGGCATCTCTCAGTAAAATAGGGCTCGTTGCACAGGAGGGTACCTACAGGAGCATAACTTTGTCCCGGCAAGTTTCGGAGCCCGTAACTTCAGTTTGGTGCAACCCTGGAAAAGCAGTGATAGCTTGATGAATATAAAACTATCTCAGGAGTAAAACAGATTATGGTCGTCTCCCTTCAAAGACGGAAATAGCAGAAGGGAATCGAGGGTCAATGGTGGAACAAAGTATTTGGAAGTTACTTACCTTGTCTCTTTTATAGTATGATAGACAGGGTCCTATGTCAAATCGGGTCATGGGGGTAATCTGAGGCAATTTTGTCACTCGGTATGATTTTTTTTCTTTCAGGTTATTCCTTTTTTTCAACATCAAGCTTGTGTCGAGCACCTGTGGAGAGGAGCTTTTCAAAAGCAAGGGAAGGCAAGAGTAAAAAGTTTATTGACTTTAGCATGATATATTTTTGCTGTCAACCCTACACTCTTGCCACAAATATATCTAGCAAACGGGCAATTAATGGGAGAGTGTGGTTACAGTGGGAGGGTGTTTGCAAATCGTAATAGGTCCACCCCTACCCCCAAAAATATGAAACCTGGTTTATCATGATCTGTGTGTGTGTGTGTGTATATGTGTGTGCAATGGTGTCTGTTGCTGTTTTCATCTATATTAATAATGACATATCACAAATTTTCTTCTCATGCTTAAATGGTGTGAACAGTTGATGTGTTGATTATGTTTAATTGCAAAGACGAATTATTTCTGAGGCACTGGGAGTAAATTACCTTCCTTGCTTAGATATGCACTATTGTGGATCCTGGTCTAGGTTGGATTCACACCCACAACCAATTGATTGCAAATGTGAGTAGTAATGTTTGTTCGATATGGAAAGTATGATTATTATCATTATTACTATTATTATTATTATTATTATTATTATTATTATTATTATTATTATTATTATTATTCACATTGTTTGTTACGGAAATGCCGGATGGGAGAAAACCTGCAAGTAATTAAATATTCATATACTCAGATATGCAAATGCCCTTGCAAAAAGCGACGGTTTTGATTGGTTGCATAACACATTCATTCGGAAAGAATTCCATAAACCATCAATTATACTTCCTGCTTCCGCTTGAGCCATATTCGGTTGGACGCATTTCAAATTTCACAAATAACGATTACTAATTACTGCATCTAAAGTACATTTTTCTTTGTTCATATATATTTACCAAGTTTGCTCATATATGTAATAATAATTGCTGACGCTCTCATTTATTTGACAGTTTATTTTAGAGCCCAAATTTAGCAAACTAGTTTGTATATATTGGTGGAACGTTCCTAATTGTCGACCGATTTGAATTTTCATTTTAGTTTGGCATCAAGTTTACTTTGTTTTTTTGTGTGAATATTTGCTGAATTTATTTGCCACTGTACTTAAATTGCCCACTTTGTTGATTAAGTGTTTAAGTTTGATTTACTTCGTAAGTAAAAAGTTAAGTTAAGCTTGCATATCCGCGTTATAATACTAGTTAGGGTAGTAGTAGCAGTAGTACTGTTAGCTTAAAGAAAATACTAGGAAGTGTTTACTATTCATTTGATAAGTGTTTATACGGTTTGTAAAATACACTTCTTTTAAATAGATGCTATTCATTTCATATTAATAGTTTATTTCATACATACTTGCCAGAATGTCGAGAAGCTTTTTCATTACAGGTGATTCCAACTTGAAGCAACTGTCTGATATTTTGAATCTTCCCAACTTATTCCTGTTATGTATTCCTGGTACAAAATTGATTGGAGATATCAACGATTTTAAATGATGTCAAAATGTAAAAGAGTCATTTTTGCATAGAGCTTTAGAGTTGAACACATTAACCCAGATAGCATGTACCTGGGTGATGATTTTCATAAATTTTCACAGCCGTAATATTAAGATATGGTTTGCATTTTTGTAAATTTCTTTTTGTACATGTCTTGCTTTCAGCTGTTACAGAGATTTTATTCATCAGCTTCTGGAAACTAATCTCATGATGATGGTCAGTGTGTGTGGGATTCTGCCTCGAACTACCAATAACTTTAAATCTTTGGATTGGAACTAAACTGTTTTATCACACTTACAAAAAGGATGTGCAGCACTAAATGATGGCATTATGAGGTTAAGCCGAGAATGTGAGAATGCTATTTTATTGACTATATAACAGTGTTTGATCAAAATATGAATTTGGCACGTGATGGACTCCATCTAAATAGAAAAGGTGCATATGTATTGAAAACAGTAATGGATTCATTTGTTGTTGATCTTGACATGATGCAGATAAATAGTGCTGTTAAATTTGTATCCTTAGAATTGTGCCACACTGTTGATACCCGTATGTCGTATGCAGATGTAGTAAAGAAGTTTCCACTCAGAGAGAAATTTCAGCCGATGGATTACATGCATAAGGTGATTAACATAAATTATAGCTTTGACTTCAAAGCTAAACTTGCTTTTAACGTGATTACTGTCAAGTAGACATATAAATGTATGTTCTGTAAATGTCATTGATAAGTAGTTTATTTTTAAATTTTCTTTAAATGGCATATACATTCGGGCAATCTGTCCCAGTTAAATCATTATGTTATGCCCTTATTTATTTTATAATTCCAATGTTTATGAATTTACTACGTTTTCTAAAATTTGATTTCATCTAAACGGTCACGTGATACTGTTCTTGAATTTTTCACACATCGGTAAATTGCGTTGACTGCTTTTGGTTCTCTTTTTCCAGGTCATTTGATGTGAAGTTTTATCTATATCAGTACCTTACACCCTAATAATAACAACATTCGCCCCCCTCCCCCATGATTATCGATCAAAATTTACAAAATCCAGATTAAAACGGACATTAAGAATTTAAAACAGTGTAAATGAACAGACCTTCCTGCACTCCAACACTCACTCCTTTTGCCGAAGAAGGCATATGGCAGGCTTTACAAGCCAGTCTTCGGAAATTGCTGCATTTCACCTCGACATGTTCCAGCAGCTGTTATTAAAGGACACTAAAAATGGACACAATTTTGTTTTTGAAAGGTCGAAACACATAGAAAGTAGCAACAACGAATGCTATAACAACACTTTCCATAGGCAAGTTTAATTTTAGGAAAAAAATGAATAGCCTGGTTTAAATAGCATCAAC
>JAECUM010069822.1:0-10236 GCA_016617855.1 Megalonaias nervosa | reverse complement strand
ATATACACATGTAGAGAGAGAGAGGGAGACAAAAACAGAGAGATACAGACAGACAGACGGACAGACAGACAGAGGACAGACAGGGAGATGGATGCATGCGAGCACGTAAGCGAGAAAGATAGTTTGCAGTGGTATAGCTTATTTTCCTACATACCCAAAAAGGATATGCAATGTATATTTCTTACTGACCTGTGCACTGAGCCATGAATTATCTCTCCTTGATGACGATGTGAGTTATATAGAACTTTTGAGACAGTTCACCATAAATTCTCAGTGCCAAAATTATCGAATAATCTGATAGGAACAATTTAATCGCTGAAAACGAAGAAAAATCTGATTATTGTGATATTTAACTGAAATAAAAAATATTCTTTATGGTTCCACAAATTAATATTTTCTACGTGTTATAGCAGTTGTTACGACTCTTAAACTAAGTAACAGAAACATGCGAAACTAGTATTTGTTTTCAAATCTTGCAATTAATTGAATTCAATAAATTATAAATGAGCATTTAAGAGGAATTTTCAATATTGTGAAGAAAAATATTCAAAATCATCCTAAAGTGCAAAACAATAAAGTCTTCTGAATAAATTATATGTCTTGAATGTACTGACGTACCATCAGTCTCGATGTATCACACTGGCATTGTCCAGGACGTTTTCAAATGAATTCACAATAATGTTGCTTTTATTCCAGAGCGTCTCAAACGAAATCTAACCACAACATTAAATAGATCTGTAGACTTATATTAAAACAAGAGCAATAACTGGAAATACGAGTTAACCGTTTTCTTCCTCCGTATATACATCCCCATGGATCTAATAAGACTCTATGTCACAATACATCCAACGTGACGTATGTCACAACACAACCCATACGACTTGTGTCGCAACACAACCCACCTGAGTTAACCATCCAATTGGAAATTACTCAAATCTGTAAACAGGTTCAGTAATATAGGTTGATTTTAGAACTTGTCAACAACTTATTTATAACTCTATATAGAACGGAATCCATTCGTGCAATAAACGTTAGACACACAATATGGCACCTACCCTCATAAAGAAAAACGATTTATATCAAAAAGCTTTCTTGTGCATATTAGATAAACATAAAATAATAATAATAATAATAATAATAATAATAATAATAATAATAATAATAATTGCATAAGGAGATTCTTGTGAATAACACAAAAAGTATATATAACTAAGCAACATAGTACATATATACACGTGAAGGTATATCTGTAATCAGATTATCTTATCCCCGTAATGTGCCTAATGTCGATGTTGTATTCTTTCAACAACAATCTTTAACTCAATAATCATTGATTTTTGTCTCATTTTGTTAATGAAAGTAAGGAGGTTGTGATCATTGAATACAATACACGGAGAAATAGATGAATTAATAATATACACTGTTGTAAAGCCAAAGATGAAGATAAACGTGATATTATTTATTTGGTGTTTAATTCTATAGAGAAATAGCGCACTAGATGATCCACACCATAAAAATGCCTTCTTGAATTAATACTTCCCTATCGCCCACATCACTTGCATCAACAGACATTTTAAATGCATGATTGAAATGTGGATCTGAAAGAACTAGTTCACTCTTAAGTATAGCCTTCAATTTATCAAAACCCTCCTGACATTTGTCAGCTCAATAAAACTTGGTTCTTTTGTAATCAACAAATTGATCATGGGTCCAGCAATTATAGAAAAGTTTGACCACAATATTCGATAACATCCAGATATACCACAATATTCGATAATATCCAGCTATAACTTGCATCACTTGCTTTTTACTGATCTGCACTGGAATTCAGAGACAACTTTAACGTTCTCTTCTACATGTTTAACTTGACAGTGTCCCACAATATGTAATACAAATTTTACACCACCACAGCAAAAGCCACTTTTACCTAAATTAATTATCACATTTGCTTCACTCAGCAGATTAAACAATTTCCGAATGGAATCCAGGTCATCTTTCCCGGTGTCGTTGTATATGATGACGTCACAGCTATCTGTAACAAAAGTTACCATGTTCACTGAACGCTGGAATGATGAAGGAGAATGTTTTATAGAAGTCCATCTGGGGTTGCAAATGCCAAAATTTCCTGTGCTCTTTCAGTGAGTGGAATTTGCCAAAATCCTTTCAAAAGGTCAATCTTTGTGACTATTTTGCGTTTCCAAATTTGTCAATGCAGTGATCGTTCCTAAATATTGGAAATGAATCTGTTGTGGTGACAATGTTCACTTTTCTATAGTAATTGTGGGTTTAGAGTTTCTGGTGGAGAATGTTTAAACTTCCCGAATTCCGAAGACTAATTAAACCAATGTCATTATAATCCGACTGCACGCCATCGGTAATATCCTAATTGTGTGTCATCTACAACTAAATTGACTGAAAGATTAACAGGGTTATCGCTATCAACATACCCCTTTAATATATTTATATGGCAATGTTTTTTTGTTTTTTTGTTTCTCTTTCACCTCAAAAAGGTGTAAATGATATAATTTAAGGCACTTATTTTCTTTTTAACTGTATAAGGACCATACTAAGCCTGTAAATGATTTTAAGATATGGGGAAAAGAGCCAGAACTTTAACCTAAGGCTGAAAACCCCTTTCTTTTATATTTCTATCATACCTTTATTTCAGTTTTGATTGAGAAAATTGAAGATTACTATACTACTTCACAAGCCTTAAACAGCTTATATTTCAAATCAGATTAATAATAAGAAAGATTAGTTTCTAACTCTTCTGTTGAAAAAAGTTTCTCTTTGAAAAACGACCGTAGTCCACGACAGTATGTCCAAAAACTAGTTGAAAAGGACTAAACCCTTACGATTCCTGAAATGATTCGCTAACAGCAAAGAACAGCAAAGGAACACCTTCATTCCAATCTTTTCCCGTATCAAATCAATATGACCAAATTATATACTTCAAATTAAGATGAAATTTATCCACCGCCCCTTACTATCTGGACGATGGGTAGAAAGACTTAAATTGTCGGATGCCTAATTCATATTTAACTTGCTGAAAAATTCCAGACACAAAATCTGACCCTTGATTAGATTGGATACATTTGGAATGGTCAAAATGTGATTAAAATAAGAACTTAATATAAAAGTTTTTACTATAGTTTTAGTTTAACATTCCTTAAAGGAATTACTTTTGGAAATCTTATTATGGTCAATAAGTATTGGTTGCTTCACTTAGTCCTAGGTAAGGGACAGACGAAACCTACCATTATTCTGTTAAATGGTTTGTCAGCTGCAGAAATATGTTACAGATGAGTCTTTGGTATATTCCGAATGGATTTTCTAACCATCTGACAAGTGTAACATGACTTACTGTGTTTTGAAACTGTATTTTTAATTTTCGGGCAATAAATATAATAAGTCTTACTCCTGAATGACCAGATGGCGTTTCATAAGATAAGCTAACAGTTTCATGTCTATACGATTTAAGAACACCAATTTCATAGCCCACTGACCACTCGTCACTGCACTGTACCTCAAGTGGTATCTGTTTACTCATTAGGACGCCATATTTTACCAAATAACAATTTGGTACTTTGCTGGCTTCAGTTTCTCTAATATCCCTCTGAAACACAGATCAGATTTCAGAATCTTGTTCTTATTCGACAACGAGTAATTGTCTTTTGTCACTCTGATTAGCATAAGGAGAATGAGTAGTAAAAAGAGGATCACCGTGATCAATACCTTTTGATTAATTAATATCAGGAGCAAACGTGACCTCATCCTAAGCCTGACCAATAAATGTGTCATCTAGAGAAACAATTTCCTGATCAGCATCATTCTGTAATAATAAAACCCAATGCTCTCTTGGCCACTGCAAAATTTCAGCAATTTTCACAAAAAAGAGGAAAATATTTATCTGCATCATTGTCTTCAAAAGGGAATATTAAACTAATACTTTAGTAACGTCAAAACCTGACCTGAGGGTGAGGGGTCTGCTTGACAGTTACAATTCTTGTAATTGCATTTCCTTTCTTCTTTCTCCTTTCTGCGTTTGTATTTTCATTTCTCTTTCCTCTTTCTCTTTTTGAATTTGCATTTGTCTCTTCTTTTCTTCCTTGTTATTTTGCATTTCTTCTTTCTTCATTTGCATTTCTCTTTCCTGTTTGTGATTTTTTATTTCCATCATTTCGCTTTGAAGTTGAAGCTTTCTTAACCCTATTTCCATCTGGGTTTTTAATTCCAATTCTTTCAATTTTATTTCAGTGCCAGACGGAGATTTACTTATCAAAACCCAAAGCACTTTTATCAAATATGTTCCATTCAGCACACACACACACACACACACACACACACACACACACACACATAAAAGAGAACAATTAATAGAATTTCCAGAGAAGTGTCTTGCGACGTCAACATACGCACAACCGTTTTAGAATATTTTCGTGACTAAAATTTAAAATCTTGTGATTGTCATTATACTTGTGTGTCTGTCTGGCAGTGTATCAAGGAGAGATTCGGTGGGGTGGTGGAGTGTCAGACAGCATGGATAGAAAGATAGACATACAGACGGATGAATGTTATTACAATTTCTTCATTATCTCTTGCATTTCTAGCCCACATCCTACCTGTTCTTCTTGATATCGTTGCAATGTTGTCTGTGTAATATACAAGTTCACCTACTTCATATTAATCACGCAAAGTGAGCTAATTTTCAATCCAGTTTACGGCAAATGTGAAGTGTCCAACACTCAAATGAGGCAGATAACACTCGTAAAGCTTGCTCTAACCAGAGAGAATGTGAACAAAATAACCGTACCTGCACTGGAACCCATTTTCGGAAATACTGGATCACACAAACTTATTCACTCTTCAGCTGCGAGCTATTATCTGCCCCAGCAGTGTAATTCGTCAACACTGACGAATATAGAAAGAATCAGCGGGGAGTAATAAAAATACTTTGCGAAATGGTTCTTTCGACGGCAACGTACACACAACATACGAGTGGAATTTCCTCCTGTGGTACTCACTCATTATTCAAGGAGACGACCTATATAACAATGTACATGTATATTATTTGGTATACACAGTTTGTTGCTAATAATGTTTATTTTAAAGTTTGTAATGCTCTGGAGAATTTTAGTGAACAAACTTCAAAGTCATGTGATTAATACTTTACTTGTCTGTGCCTGTCCCATGATGTATCGGGAAAGCGGGTGCGGTGCGAAATGGGATTGAATAGAAAGATAGATATACAGAGAGACGAAGGTTAACACAATTTCTGCAGTTTATCTTTTCCTCATTCCCCACATCCGACCCATGCTTCTTACCCCACTGTAATAACATTGCTTTGATTACGTACACGATCGCCAATTTCGTATAATGAACTAAGGAAGTAACTTCAACCCACCATACCACAAGTATACAGTATTCTACAATCAAATGAGACTTAGGATGTGTATAGAGCTTTTAATAACACTTTCGAATGTAAAGAACCAAACCTTACTGCATTTGACCTCATTTTTGCAAGTACCAAATCCTACGAACATATCATAAATTTATTTCCATGATAAAGGAATATGGATTCATAGGTTAGGGGTTATTCCCATGCTCCTCGATTTAGAAGCGTTGGATTTTGTCCAAAGCAATAATTCACACAAGGTAATCTTCACCCACTGGATATATTATTCGACAACTATGACATATGTAGCAGACGACACCAGTCGAATCAAAGACTCCGTGCATGTAACATGGTTGTTTACGTCTATAACAAGCTCCATTATCAATTCAACCTTGAGAACCACTTT
Organism: Megalonaias nervosa; assembly: GCA_016617855.1. NCBI lineage: Eukaryota > Metazoa > Mollusca > Bivalvia > Unionida > Unionidae > Megalonaias > Megalonaias nervosa. Next base: position 4,435 of record JAECUM010069822.1, on the reverse strand, counting down.
CGTCAAGAATTAAAATTCTCAATGAAAATGTGGACTTATTAATAACCAGTATTCATTTATTTATTGAAGAACTATATATGACACGATTAGTACGTAATTTGTTAATATGAAAGGACACAAAGATTTTTAACAGTCAGAAATTCAGGTGTATTCATATCACGACATGCATGGTTCTGCCTAATGATTCAAAGAGGGAGCTGGAAGGCATACCATGGCAGAAGTAACTAGTAGAAGTGCCAGAAGATAGACAGAAAGTCAATGAGAAAGACTAGTTACTATTATTAGATTAGATGTTTCATAATGATAACTTTAACTAATGCAGTCATAGTAAGTATGGTACTTAATTTACAAGAGTACTATTGAGTTTGCCTTTTGCTCAGAGCAGAGTGGAAGAAATTACTGGAAAATATAAACAAAAAAAAATCTAATCCTTTTCTAAGTTACGCTTCTTTCAGGTATTAACATGTGCAACTCGTATTGATCTTGTTGTTGATTTTCGGTATTAGACCTCCGAACTGATGCTATAACAGTACAATTTGGTTACAGTTATGATAAAGACAAAGGCAATTTGTATTGTAAAGAAGAAATTTTCGAATATAAGAATATGAACCTAAATTGAACTTCTTCTAACTTTACACCCCTTGGCATCGAGTTTTTTTTTTTTTTTTTTTTTTCTAGATTTAAAACAAATTATAGAACGTAATTACAGGGAGAAATTTATGACTTTTAAAAAAGAATATTAGCAAGCTGCAAAGACATCTTGTAGTGGTTGTCAAGGTAATTATTGTAAAACTTCTCTTCCAGTATTCATGCATCCTTTTACAACATCACTTCCATGTCCATTAGCGAAAGCTGAGACAGAATTAAATCGTACTTTATTTAAATTTATAACGGGTATTTCATGTTTATTCATTCAGTTTGGTACATTACAATAAGATGGGTTAAAGATTGCTGGAAAATGAAAATGGAGCATGGCAGAATTAATCAGGACAACTATATTCCAAGAAAAGGATATTTAGAATTTAGGGAAGAAGAAATTAGAATTATTTGGAAAGCTCATCAAAACTGTACTTGGAGGGATATAATTTTGGCATTAACTGATTGCGAAGAAGAAACGCAAAGTCAAAATGAATCTTGATCCAAGAGTAATTCAGTCATTGTCCCATCTACTAAATTTTACAAATACAAATCTTGGATAGAATTTGGTATTGAAAGACTTAATGATTTAAATAGATGATCACGGTAATTTAATACCGTTTGAAATGATGAAACGAAAAACTAGATGCAGTGACTATTTGAAATACTTCTCCATAATATGCAAAATTCCCAAATCCTGGAAAGATGCAATAAAACCAGTTAGTACACAATACTTTGACAAGCAGGAGGATAAAACAATTAACATGTAAAAGCGAAGAAACTTATTTCTTTTACAAAGATCTTTTTAAAACATAACCAGGCAACACACTGTTAAACAAGAAACATGGTTGCAAATATTAAAACAATAAACGTAGTAAAGGTTTCTGAAACCGAGCAAAAATTTGTACTAATGATTCATATATTATCTCTTCAGATTCATTTAATAATTGTTACCAATATTAGACGACTTTCTGTAAAAGTGTGAATGAGATATTACTTTAACGTGTTGCTACCATTTATTCAAATTGGATTTATTTGAATTTGATTTGATGAAAAGCAGGAACAAAATAGTACGATATCATAAACGCCTGATCACCTCGACAGTGTTTGTTTAAATAAATTGTGTATCTAAAAAGATTGCTTGCTATATGCACATGTGCGTATATTTGTTTTCTTTTCTTCTCTTTTTATGTACATCATATTTATTGTCCCTAGAATATCTGATAGCCAGAAATGCTAGATTAAAAGGTGGCTTTGGAAATGTGTTTCTCGACCCAGTAGACAACCTGTTACATCTCATAATGATAAACATAATTTGACAAATCTACGACTCCATATGTTTGATCAAATGAGGTAGGTATAAATTCTCTACAGACTATAGTCCAAGGAAAGTTACTCCAAAACCAAACAGAGTTAAACAAAAATGACATTGATAATGATAAGTTTTGAATAGTAGTATTTGTAGAAAAGATATTTTTGTGTATAGTTTGAACCACAATTATATATATATATATATATATATATATATATATATATATATATATATATATATATATATATATATATATGATTAACAGAATATAGGAAATATACAATGACGGATTCTACATACATAGTCGCCATAGCAGATACTACACGCATTATTACTGTTGCCGGTAGAAATCAATAATGTGCTCTATATGTGTCTGTCGTTTCATTCTTGATGTACATTACCTTAGGTCACGCTGTAAATATCGTGCAAGGAAATGTCGAAAGGAAAATAAACTATATAACTATACATGTTAAATCACTCTACTAAGAATTTATTCCAACACAAAGTTTTGTATTCTATAAATTTGAAAATATATATGATATTTGAGAATGGAAGTTCTATTTGGTCTAATTTGGTCATCGCCTTCATTCATTTTGGCCCGAAACATGACCTACGATTATCTTATACTTCCATTTGGCGTAAATATACGACAATAGGGCGTTTGAATTTTGATCCTAGCGATAATCTACACTTGCCGATAAATGAGAGATTCATGTTTCATATTACATCAGGTGTTTATTTTCAGATTTTTTCGAAACTGACTTTGTTATCTGATTAATAAGTCTTTCAGGACGGTCGATAATGCACAAGTATTTTTAGTTGTCAGATCATATCTGTTGATCAACTGAAACATTGACGTACAACATAAAACAGTAAATAAGCAAAGTATAACTTTGACGGTAATATATATATATATATATATATATATATATATATATATATATATATATATATATATATATATATATATGCTCATATATATATATATATATATATATATATATATATATATACATTGGATAATTAGGGACATAGAGGTTATCTGCTATTTCTGAGTACATGTAAGGAAATATTTCGCGCGTGATATGAAAACACTGATTTTGTCACTAGCTATCATGTTTCCATTTCAGTTGTGAATCATTTCCTTACATCTGCAGAAAAAGATAGACATTAGTTTTATTAAATCGTTTAGGGCAAACAACCGTCTCCATTTTGTTCCAATACGTTTCACGGTCTAATTAATACAGTAATAAAAGGATGTTCAAAATTTAAGAACAATTTGAGGACAGCGAGTTTTTTTTATAAATTTAGTTTATACAATGTATATATAATGCTTCACCCTGTGTATTTTATCAAATTAATGACTGTTTTCATAAGCAAATGAAGTTATACATTTCTTGCTCAGATTGATACAGTGAACACATTGTTGGGGTGGGGATAGTGTAAACATGTAACAACGGTAAAATCTACCACACTGCAGAGCATCACGTCATTAAACCACAGATTGCGAGATTACATTTAAGGATTTTGGATCCATATATTATTTATTTCTACATTCAAACGTGAATTTTGGGAGGTCTTGACAAGCTTGAAGTATATTTGGGTAACAGACGTTGTACCCAAAAATTTCAACTGTCACTTTTTCACGAGCTATTAACGCTCATCAATGCCCGATTTGTCTGTCATTTTTGGATATGACTATGATTGTGGTGAGTTTTAAAATCGCTATTTAAACAATTTCACTGCTATATTTCATTATGAATTTTAAATATTTGTAATGTGTACCGTTTGTCGTATTGAGTAACAGGTTCATGATACTGTATGGGTGACGCAGAATAAATAAAGATCAGCTACGTTCAATCACTGTAAATTTGCATAATTTATGTCGAAAACCACTAATATAAATGTTAATGCTTGAAGCCTGCGTTTTATTGGTTGCAGATTGTTTTTAGGCATAATCATTGATTACAAAAATGTGTACTGAAGGGTCAACAATCCTGACACATTTTAAGATCTGTTCCTCCTGTTGGGGAAAAAAGCGGAAGGCAAGGAGAAAGAGGAAAAGAAGAAGAAGGCATATGCATTGAAATACAGGTGTGAATAACACATAAGATCAGACATAATTCCTAATTAAGGATGGAAGGAGTTCCAAAGTGACATTGCTATTGTGGCGCTGCAAGTGATATCGCCTCTGTGCCGATATTATTTTTCTCCCACTCATTTATTTAAGTATCTCATTATAAATTTACAATATAGTGCCAGTATTTGTTTGCAAATGTAAATTTATTCGGTACATATACAAGTTAATCCTTTGAATGCTTGTATTAAAACACCGAACTATATTTCAAGAATTCAACTCATGTTAGTAATCTGTACACTGTATATGGTAATCAAGCATGTATATTGTATTGAATTATGAATACTGTAAGAATGTATATGGTATCGAAGTATGTATAATATACCGAAGCATGGCTATGGGACTGATAT
>JAECUM010069821.1:0-14113 GCA_016617855.1 Megalonaias nervosa | reverse complement strand
TATATATATATATATATATATATATATATTACGTATAAAAGTAACCATCAAATGAACATTGCATTCTAAACTGGAACAATACCAACTAGACTGGAAAGATGGGTTTTATTTGTTTGTTTGTAACATTAAAGGGACATCTAGGACCTAAAGGCAAGCTCTTTCAATGACCAATTCTGTTGGAGTAGAGAGGTTTTTGTGGCGGAGAATAGGAGAGTAATTTCAGAAATCAACTCAAAAGAAACAGCAAAAAGAAAAATGAATCCTATCCTATACACCATGATGTAAAACAATAAATATAATAGAAACGAACTTTAGATAGTCTTTATTTTTTAAAAATCAAATCATAAATAGTGTCGTATGAGCTAAAATCTTGCAGACACACAATAAAATCGGTATCGTGGCGAGTTCGAGAAATGGTTGAGGAAAGTATTGGAAATGGGTGTAGAATAACTTGACAGAATATATATGGTTGATATAAAAAACAATACAGAATATTTATGGTTGGTAAAAGTAGATAATATTTATATTCGGTAGAAAAAACGTTTTTGTTCAAAATGCGAAGAAGAAAAGCATTGTAACAAACGGTACTGATTGGATAAATATTGGGAGAGAAGTTCAGAGTGGATAAATGTTGGAAGAAAGGACCAGAGTTAAAATGAATTATAACGACGAACGGTGAACCATGTACACATTTCGCATTTTTTAAAGAAACATTATCATTTTGTCATAATTTATGTAATATCTACGCAAGTAAGCGGTACGAATACTTTTTGGCGACGCCGTTTTGTCGCGACCGTTTTGGCACAGAGCCGTTTTGGCGCCGGACATTTTGGCGCCGAAAATACGTTGAAGCCGATGTCAGACTCATGAGAATTGTTGAGAATTACAGAGAACGAAACATCATCGAGTACCTTCGAGGACTATCGCATAACTTTTTGATGGACTGATGGACTGGACAAGTTACAAAAAGGTAGCACATTTATGGCATTGAAGAGTAAGCCTATTCATTAAATCGAATTTTGAATACTTTGATAAACTAAGTTTATTTATAGGCTTAAATGCATTAAAATAACAAAGTTTTTCTTGCCAACTTTATGTACTAGGTTTTTTTATGAATGCTTTAAAAATAAATGTTTTTCGTGCAAACAATGTACTATTTTTATTGAGAAATACGTTCATGTTAATAAGCGCCAAAACGGCCGGCGCCAAAACGGCCCTGTGCCAAAACATCCTGCGCCAAAACGGCGGCGCCAAAACGGTCGCGCCAAAACGGGGGCGCCAAAACGTCCTGCTTCGGCAAGTAAGCCAGTATAATTTAAAGCATAAATAGTTCATTATCATTGACATCAACGTGCATACATCTGAGAGTTTATGAAAAGCTGCCGAGTTTGATAACAGTTTTTTTATTTTCATTCTAATACATTTTGACTCATGTCCAGTAATATTGTTCAAACACATTCGTCGATGGTTAGAAAAAATTCGGGATCGATTAATAGGTGGTGAAATTTATAACCGATATTACTCTTTTTACACAGGTTGCATTTTCTTTCTGAAATCTCTTGGAACCAGGAGGGAAACGGTTTGCTATTTTTTTAAAAGAACTAGCAAAAGAGCAAGAAACAATCAAGGCGTACTGTTTAAGCTGAATATCAAAATATGTGTTCTAAATCAGGGGTACTTTTGAAAACTTTGAAGTGATAGAACCGTGGTTCAAAATGGTCTCGAATTCAAGTGATAACAAATTCTTGTAGCAACATTGACTTAATTGGCATATTTCTGCTTTTAGATAAGAAGTATTTGGACAGCAGATTTATCATAAATGCAATTTTCTTCATAAATAATATTATCCATTAATTACATGCATTCTCAGCGAAAATGATATTTTTCGCGCTTCTGTTTTAGCTCTTCTTCAAGTTCAGGTATTCATGCTCCGCTCAGTATTGATAGCTAGTTGTTAATAAGTTTAGACGAAACGTTTTACTCAGGTAAGTAAATAAATAAATAAATAAATAAATAAATAAATAAATAAATAAATAAAAGATCGGGAGAGCACAGAGACATCGTAGCTGGGCATCACATAACAGTACTCATAACTAATGACAATACATGATGTGATAGCCGTATGTACAAGAGTTAGGAATTACCTGTAAGTTTAAGGTTACTCGAATGTCTGATTTTTAGGTAATACGACAGAGTGGCTACTGTACCATTCATATATCCAGGCAATCCGACAGTGTGGCTACTGTACCATTCATATATTCAGGCAATAAGACAGAGTGGCTACTGTACCATTCATATATTCAGGCAATAAGACAGAGTGGCTACTGTACCATTCATATATTTAGGCAATAAGACAGAGTGGCTACTGTACCATTCATATATTTAGGCAATAAGACAGAGTGGCTACTGTACCATTCATGTATTTAGGCAATAAGACAGAGTGGCTACTGTACCATTCATATATTTAGGCAATAAGACAGAGTGGCTACTGTACCATTCATATATTCAAGCAATCCGACAGTGTCGCTACTGTGCCATTCATATATCCAGGCAATACGACAGAGTGGCTACTGTACCATTCATATATTCAGACAATCCGACCGTGTGGCTACTGTGCCATTCATATATCCAGTCAATAAGACAGAGTGGCTACTGTACCATTCATATATCCAGGCAATCCGAAAGTGTGGCTACTGTAGATTCATATATTCAGGCAATAAGACAGAGTGGTTACTGTACCATTCATATTGTTCTTTTACCATTCCCATGATTCTTTTAAGTATTCGTTTTCTTTTATGACTTTGTTCATTCACTCTGTCCACTAAACTGTTTAGAACATACACTGCTCTGTGAAAAATTCGATATTAAGTTTACACAAGAATGTAGCGTTCTCGTGTAGTGCACTTCTGATAACACCCCCTCCCCCAATGTATCTTTCTGATAACCTGCAGAATGTATCTTTATGATAACCACTACAACGTACCTTTCAAATAACCCTCACAATGTATTTTTAACATAAAATATTTTGTACAAGGTTATTCCCAGAAAATATTGCGGAGCTGCTCTGCTCTCTTCGGCCATTTGGTGAATACTATTTTAAAGCCATTAAAATCCCGATAAGAACAAACTTTTAAAGCCCCAATTCCGCCGTTACTTGCAAAAAGTTGTATATGCCAAATCATTTGAATAGTACTGAATCTTGAAAGATATTGGTCCTAAACATCGTTGGGTTCCAATAAAACCAGGTAATATCGACGTTGCGTCATATTATGAGCCATGTAATTTCTCCCTTAAACTGAGAAATCCGGCCACTTTTCACATGTGTACGAAATAACCCGAACACTGGAGGTGTCTATAGATAGAATGTAGGATTAAAAAGAAAGATGATGAAAGATGGAGGCATTATATTAAAATTTATACAAATGAGTCTATTGAAATATTAATTTATACAATTTAGTCTACTGAAATATTAATTTATACAATTTAGTCTACTGAAATATTAATTCATACAATTTAGTCTACTGAAATATTAATTCATACAATTGAGTCTATTCATTCAAATAAGTATTAAAATATTAATTCATACAATGAGTCTATTGAAATATTAATTCATACAATGAGTCTATTGAAATATTAATTCATACAATGAGTCTATTGAAATATTAATTGACACAATTGAGTCTATTGAAATATTGATTCAAACATTGAGTCTAATGAAATATTAATTCATATAAACGAGTATATTGAAACATTGAGTCATAAAATTGATTCTATTGAAATATTAATTCATACAACTGAGTCTATTGAAATATTAATTCATACAATGAGTCTATTGAAATATTAATTCATACAACTGAGTCTATTAAAATATTAATTCATACAATGAGTCTATTGAAATATTAATTCATACAATGAGTCTATTCATTCAAATAAGTATTAAAATATTAATTCATACAATGAGTCTATTGAAATAATAATTCATACAATTTAGTCTACTGAAATATTAATTCATACAATTTAGTCTACTGAAATATTAATTCATACAATTGAGTCTATTCATTCAAATAAGTATTAAAATATTAATTCATACAATTGAGTCTATTCATTCAAATAAGCATTAAAATATTAATTCATACAATGAGTCTATTGAAATATTAATTCATACAATGAGTCTATTGAAATATTAACTCATACAATGAGTCTATTGAAATATTAATTCATACAATGAGTCTATTGAAATATTAATTGACACAATTGAGTCTATTGAAATATTGATTCAAACATTGAGTCTAATGAAATATTAATTCATATAAACGAGTATATTGAAACATTGAGTCATAAAATTGATTCTATTGAAATATTAATTCATACAACTGAGTCTATTGAAATATTAATTCATACAGTTGAGTCTATTGAATATTGATTGTCATGGAGAATCAGGCAAAGCAAGCAATATGTGTAAATTACTTTAACACAAAATGAGCAATTTTAGTTGATATTAGGTACTTCCGGCGGAAGCGTGAATATAATTAAGAAAACTTATGGTTTTATTTTTTTCAGATACGATAGTAGGTGTAATTCCACAGCTAAAGATTGTTTCTGTTGTCTGAAAGCAAACGCTAAAATAATAACAAAAAGTAAAATTCTTATTATAGAAATTTGATGAAATAACAAGGTCTTGAACAACAGTAAACTGAAAAGAGTCTCAAAAGTTTCTGACACGCCCAATATAGGATGCTGCTTGTTTCCTGAAGTTTAGGAAACTGAGCTAATTTTCTAATTTCGTACAGTCATCTGAAGTAACATGCTACAAGTCTGATACTGACAGACATATATACATAATCTGATACCGACAGACATATATACATAATCTGGTACTGACAGACATATATACATAATCTGGTACTGACAGACATATATACATAATCTGGTACTGACGGACATATATACATAATCTGATACTGACAGACATATATACACAATCTGATACTGACAGACATATATACACAATCTGATACTGACAGACATATATACACAATCTGATACTGACAGACATATATACATAATCTGATACTGACAGACATATATACATAATCTGGTACTGACAGACATATATACATAATCTGGTACTGACAGACATATATACATAATCTGATACTGACAGACATATATACACAATCTGATACTGACAGACATATATACACAATCTGATACTGACAGACATATATACACAATCTGATACTGACAGACATATATACATAATCTGATACTGACAGACATATATACATAATCTGGTACTGACAGACATATATACATAATCTGGTACTGACAGACATATATACATAATCTGGTACCGACAGACATATATACATAATCTGGTACTGACAGACATATATACATAATCTGATACTGACAGACATATATACATAATCTGGTAATGACGGACATATATGCATAATCTGATACTGACAGACATATATATACAATCTGATACTGACAGACATATATACACAATCTGATACTGACAGACATATATACATAATTTGGTACTGACAGACATATATACATAATCTGGTACTGACAGACATATATACATAATGTGATACTGACAGACATATATACATAATGTGATACTGACAGACATATATACATAGTCTGGTACTGTCGTAGCAATATACTATAAATTTCATACGGACATAATAATATACTATAAATTTCATACGGACATAATAATATACTATAAATTTCATACGGACATAATAACATACTATACATTTCATACGGACATAATAACATACTATACATTTCATACGGACATAATAACATACTATACATTTCATACGGACATAATAACATACTATAAATTTGTTACTGCCATTGTAATATAGTATAAATTTGATACTGTCATAGTAATATGCTACGAATCGGAGTATGACACACTCTCTGAGATATCAATTTCTCATGAAGCCATTTTGATACACCTTCGATCTGAGTTATTCTTTTGTTGCCAGAATGAACGGCAAAAATCTTGAATTTCACCTTAATTCATTTATCTTTTCAGTTTCAACTAGGTGGAGATCGGGCGGTGCCCATTAAGACACTCTTCATTCACATGACAGTCTGATTTCATGAATAATAACATAATAACTCATTACAGAAAAAGTGAACAGATGGAACACAAATTATTAACAATAAAATTCAGACACGGTGTACTTAATGAATTCACCAGGCATATTAAGTATTATTTTTTTATAATCTAGCATTTCAATTGCTATCAAAGTAATGCCAATAATAATAATAATAATAATAATAATAATAATAATAACCTTTGCAGATTAATTAACAGTGCTTGGATAGTCCCAGTTTTCTAAATTAATAACCCGGATTAATCTTTAGCACCTTTGGCTTTTCGGTTTTTAGACAGTACCGTCTTATCTCATGAATCACATGTAAGGTATTTCTCATATCTTGTGTATGTGTGCGGGGTGAGGTGGGGGCTGTTTCTTTTTAAACTTCCCTTAAATTCATTTATGTATGTGCGACTTATGTCCTTGCAAATTGGTAAAATTATTTTTTGTATACACTTTTCAGCGTAAAATTGAATTTGATGATAGTCACAACAGGCACACGTGCAAAACATGTAAACGACAAAATTGTAAAGGACAGTTAATTGCCAATACTTACATACCACTTTCCATATGAAGTTTGTTTAAATCTGAACAATATGGTCATCACTTAATATATTCTGTTCCAAGGTTTTATTTCTTTTTCAGATTAATTCTGAGTTATATAAGCAGGGTCATGTACTATATTCCTCGTTTTCTAAGAAATAATTTTCTTGTAATGGAAAATCTGATCCGGTGATTGTTCTAAATTTATCTGGGGTTTTCAGAATGACCGAGAAAAGTTAGATACTTTATCAAATCAAATGAACCATTGTCAAGTATTTCTTACAAAACGTGTGCGATGAGGTGACTGTTCGCCGCAGAGTGGAAATTCCTCGAAATCGTGGCACCACGAAAATTACTGCTTTTAAATTTGAGCGAGGGCCATGTTGCATCAGAGGTACACGATGAGCATCAATAACGTCGTTTATATACCATTAAAATACAACCTGTTTCAATTCTTTATATCAGCCTTAATTGGCCATAATGCGTCCATGAAATACCAATGCGAGAAACACGAATAAACGGTGCTAGGAACGGTTCTACTTTGACCCCCAGGGAAGAAGTAACACCTCGCCAAACGGTCTGGTAACACATTTCTAACAGTCAATAACAAATAGATATGACCACTTACAAATAGAAATCGGCAAATAGATAGGGTAGGCATTGAAAGCGATGCTGATTTAGACAACTGATAAACCTTTGAGGTGATTATCAGGAGTAGGCATCGTTTTTAATGTAGTTTTATACCTAAACTGTGGGAAATCACACTTGTCATGAAACAGTTCATTGGCACCTTTAGAAAGGATTTTAATATAAGAAACACTGCAAGTTGAATTTGACACTTAACGTTAGATATTCAGTTTTGACTCGGAAATTAATCCCTGATAATATCTATTAAGTAGACATAACTGTATGATTCTAGACACATTGTGTTTTAACTTATCCATAGAATATGCATTAGTGTGATCATCTGGATAAGCTTCCACGTTAATTTTTCAAAATTAGTATCACACAGTAAGAAAGTCTCATTAATGTGTTTATGACTTCGTTTTAATTAAGCCCACATTTGTGTGTACATGTTGCTTTCCGAAATGTGTGCGGATAACTGCCAGATATATACCATATGGGTCGAGATTTAATATCTATCATACTGTATAGATTTACTTGTTTACAATAAAGAGTAAGCGTCGTTGTTTTAGTATTTACACTCGCTTAACTATGAACAACATATATAATTGTTTTTAACATGAAGCTATTTTACGGACAACTTCACTTCAATAACAAGATTCTTTATAGAATTCGTCAAATTAATATTGCACACCTGCGGAAATATTTGGAAATTTTACACGATGCAAAATATAGATAATGATTTTAATAAGTTTTAACTCTTAATAAAGTTTGCCTTTGAATTGATTGAGTATCATTTTTCATGTTTGGCCGGAAAACTATTTGCCAGCAGACGTGCTATTATGAAAACTATTTGACAGTGGATATGCTATTATGAAAACTATATGACTGTTGGCATGCTATTATGCAAACTGTATGACGGTAGACATGCTATTATGTAAGTTATTTGACGGTAGACACACTATTATGAAAACTATTTGACGGTTGATATGCTATTATGAAAACTACTTGACGGTAGAAATGCTATTATAAAAAACTATTTGATGGTAGATATGCTATTATGAAAACTATTTGACAATAGACTGATATTGTGAAAATTATCTGATGGTAAAAATACCATTATTAAAATTATTTGACGGTAGACACGCTATTATGAAACCTTTTTGACAGTACTCATGCTATTATGAAGGCTTTTTGACAATAGGCATACTATGAAAACTATTTGACAGTAAACATGCTATTATGAACCCTTTCACGATTGACATGCTTTTGTGAAAAGTATTTGACGGTGGACATGCTATTATGAAAACTATTTGACGGTTGACAGGCTATTGTGAAAACTATTTGACAGTAGACATGCTACGATGAAAACTATTTGACGGTGGACATGCTACGGTAGGCGTGCTTTGGTAAAAACATTTTGACGGTTGACAGGCTATTGTGAAAACTTTTTGACGGTAGGCATGCTATTATGAAAACTATTTGACGGTTGGCATGCTATTCTGAATTATGCAGCAAATGATTCTGTAATACTTTTTTCCGATGTGCTTTAATATAAATGCATGCTTTGTACTACCCGTTTAAAGGTATGATTTTTGCATCTTTGTTTGTTATGATAAGCAGTTTAGTTTCCATTTCTGCACGAGACTTGTCCAATGTTGTATACTGTACTTTCTTAAATACTCGCTTTTTTTTGCCATTAGTTTAATATTATTTCAGCTATGTACTATTTCTACATTAATCCAACATTTCTCCATTTTTCGCTGCATCATACTGGCTTCCAGACGTCGTGCAGTATAATATAATTTAAAAATAAAAACAAACAATAAACTAAAATCCTCTTGAAATGTTGTATCCTGTGAGTAATAGAAGGTCTCAAAAGGTCGTCTGGCCTATAAAAAAAAAAAAAAAATCTTTCTAAAACTTTAAGACTACTGATATTTTGAAAAATCTTCGTACATGAGGCTTGGAAATATTTAATGTAATTCTCTGGGAAAGATAACAAAAATATTTGCTAAATATTCTACTTACAATAAGTGTCTCGTCTATTTCAGGAATTGATTTTGGAACGTAATTTTTTTTATGGATTTATGCCCTAAACAGCATAAAATTCCGCACTGTATGCGTGGAATACAGAATACATATTTTTTAGGGATACATATCCTAAATAGCATAACAATCCGCACTGTGTGCGTGAAATACAGATTTTTTAGGGATACATGCCATAAATAGCATAACAATCCGCACTGTATGCGTGGAATACAGAATTTATTTAGGGATACATGCCCTAAATTGCAGAACAATCCCTACTGTATGCGTGGAATACAGATTTTTTTTAGGGATAAATTTCTTAAATAGCAGAACAATCCACACTGTAAGCGTGAAATACAGATTTTTTTTTAGGGATACATTTCCTAAATAGCAGAACAATCCACACTGTATGCGTGGAATACAGATTTTTGTTAGGGATACATGCCCTAAATAGCAGAACAATCCGCACTGTATGGGTGGAATACAGATTTTGTTTAGGGATACATGTCCTAAAATAGCATAACAATCCGATATGACTTTTATGGGGATTTATGTCCTTACAAACATATCATGGCAAGTTAAAGAACGTCGGTTAAAACTGCAAAATAAAGATTATTGAAGATTAAAGTATTTCGGTTCATATTACATACCTTTTCATTAAAATTTTTACTCCCATTATAAAAACGTACTTCGTTACATCACGAGATATTTGTTTAATTTTTACTTCCATTTCGCTCAAACTTTCCAAATATGCGCCATCGTTCAACCTCGGCAATCGGACATGACGATAGTTTGTTGCTTTCTGTTAAAATAGCTATCACATGCTTGTTTAAGTTTTACCTGATCATATTTTTCATATAATGGTTTGACGAAATAGTTTACAAATTTATCGATTCCAGAGGATTCATACATATGTTTTAATGTCTATTTATATTCTGAATTACGTAAACAGAAACCTCTCTCTCTCTCTCTCTCTCTCTCTCTCTCTCTCTCTCTCTCTCTGAATTTTGAATTGGTGTAGGATTGACGAACAATGATAGGAATCCACCAGTTTTACATGGTTGGAATTTTTAAAATGATGTTCTGAACCCCCATTCCCACGATTAGGAAGCAATTCCACTATGTTTAGTGAAAGAAACTGCTTTTCTTTATGTATATTTGTTAGAAATTAAACTAATGTAAATAGTGACACTATGAGTTGAACGCATTATTTCAACCAGTTTTATTGCACATAGTGACTTGTCAAATGTTTATCCACTATAAACTGCCATCTTACGTCATCAAGTGATGGCATGTTTTATTCCTTTGACACGCTTCCACGCCTATTTCCTTTAGTAACAATGAGTCTGTCTTTGTGTCTAGTATAAGCCTTAGATAACTAATTTTAAATTATTTTGAATAATATAGACTTTACTCGCTCTATTTTACTGATGGCATGTATAAATAATAAATTTAAAGACAGTTCATTGGCATAGCACCATTGTCAGAGGGTAAATGGTTTGAAACTCCCTCTCTCACACACACGTGTGTGTTTGTGCGCGCGTGCGAGGGAGATATAAAACGTAACGCAAATATAGCTGGGATACAGGTTCTCATAATTTAGTTGGAAGCCCTTATAAATGATACTAAATAATTTAGTTGGAAGCCCTTATAATTGATACTAATTAATTTGGCTGGAAGCCCTTATAATTGATACTAATTAAAAAAATTTGGTTGGAAGCCCTTATAAATGATACAAATTAATTTAGTTGGAAGCCCTTATAATTGATACTAATTAATTTGGCTGGAAACCCTTATAATTGATACTAATTAATTTGGTTGGAAGCCTTTATAATTGATACTAATTAATTTGGCTGGAAGCCCTTATCATTGATACTAATTAATTTGGTTGGAAGCCCTTATAACTGATACTAATTAATTTAGTTGGAAGCCCTTATAATTGATACTAAAAGGCCGCATTTTAATTAGTTATTTAAATTCTTAATTCCTAATTCCTAGGGCACGGAATAGATGGAGAATCTTTAAAATAAAAAGAAAATAAGAGAAAATAATTATTTAACTGGATAGCAAAGACAACCTAGGACTGTGAATCAAGAAAGGGATGTAGATCGAGTTAGAAAGACATTATTGCAGGTTGAGAGGAATGAATAAGACGTACAGAACAAATATTAGAAATAGGGAAACCTTGAATTAACTTATACATATTTATGGTGTAACTCTTTCATAGTTTTTAGTCTCTTTCGTGTAATTTTGAAATATTTCAATTCAAATAATGTTTTATTCTCCTGTAGTGTTGAGGGGTACAGGCGTCTAGAAGAGTAATGATGAAAAACCGACAAAAACTCAACTATGAGAATGCATCAAAATATAAACGGTCATAAGTATAATAAAGTAAATATTGCCATATCAATAATAACGTAAATGTAGTCATATCTATAATAATGTTTTCATATGTATAATAACGTAAATATATTCATATGTATAATAAATTAAATGTTGTCATATGTATAATAAAGTAAACAATGTCATATGTATAGTAAAGTAAATGTTTTGATATGTATATTAAAGTAAATGTTTTGACATGTATAGTAAAGTAAATGTTTTGATATGTACGGTAATGGTAAATCTTTTCATATTATAAATCTTGTCATACGTATAATAAAGTACATGTTGTCATATATATGAAAAAGCAAATGTTGTCACATGTATGATAAAGTAAATGTTGTCATATGTATAGTATAGTAAATGGTGTCAATTTTAATTAGTAACAAGCATGATTTTCGTGACTAGATAATTGATAACTGAATATGAATATTTATAACACAGTTACCACCATAAATGTACATAACATCTGGTAAAACCAGACTTAGATTTAAAACATACCTGTCCCGAACAAGTAAATTGGTCAAAAGATCTGGCAGTCAAAGAAAATTCTGAACACTGTTAGGAAAAGTGACAATTATTTTTCAATGATCACATGTTTCAGTTTCATACTTTTTGCACCATATCTTCTTACACATATAGAGTAATTTTTGTTCGAAGAAATACCTTAAAATAAATCACACACACACACACACACACACACACACACACACATACATACATACATTTTGGGATAAGTACATAATATCCAGGAAAGAAACCGCCTTTGGAAAATATATGTACAGTTGGTTAACTGTTATATTTTTCCTTTACACAGTTATCATACCAACGTTACATAAAGAAAGTAACAATCATACGATATTAGCCATTTTTTTTTAACCCTCGCCCCCAAATACGTTTAAGGCTGCTGAAAATAGTGTTGATTTTTTTTGTCTGCGATGCCATAACATACTTCCGTAAACCTGTAATAATCATGTTAAACCATCGTCATTGCCTTTTTGATCATAGCAGTTGTACTATTGTCCATCGTCATTGCCTTTTTGATCATAGCAGTTGTACTATTGTCCATCGTCATTGCCTTTTTGATCATAGCAGTGTCAAAAGAATACGAAATCATCGAGATGCTTCAGGCACGTGCTTGAAACTAAAATAATTGTTTCCATTAATAAGAAATGCCGCATACGACATCTGCTTTTAGATATTAATTATAATAATTGGTTCTTTTGAGAACAACGTTTTAATCTTAATTGACAATCAGGTACTTCGCATTCAAACAGCCTTTTCCTTCTTGGTCATCGATCGCGTTATTGCCTTCAAATTGAACGTGCAGACTTCCATCTTGTGGGCATAGAACAAGAGGACTTTTGAAATTACCGTAGATGTCCATGCAGTTGTTCCAGTAATCGACGAGAAATTACGTGAATTTCCTTTTTAGGAAAAAAATATAAACAATAAAGTATTGATAGTTTTATAATTAAAGATCAGGGGTTATAAAATACATAAAACTTTGCCACAATCTGTCCGAGAGTAAATGTTTATATTACAGATATTTAATTATTTAGGATTGACTGACAAAGGAATAAGGACAGCAGACGAAATTTCGCGGGAGTCCATTAACTTCATCGAAAGCCCCGCCTGTACAAGAGTCAGAGTGTCCAGTGATGACACACTCGATGGACAGCACGAATTAGTGGCTCGTTAACCTTATTGCCCCGAGCCACGTTCGCGATACAAATCTGCAAGTCTTGATCAAAGCATTTTGTAAGAGGGTATATTACAAATCAGGGCGATAACTTATCACTTTTTCTATCAGTCCTCTGAATGGAGCTTAATTACTACCGCGGGTTGCTCGTATCTAAACGTGTTTGTCCCTAACACTTTGGACAAAACCCGACGGTCGTGTAATAATTTAATAAAACGAGTGGTCAGTGACAATAACTTCGTGATTCCATTTCGATCTACAGACGTTTGTCATTCCATCGCCTATAATTTGTAATAAAAGCGAGAGTCTAATTTCATAAGTCACGATGGTCCAACCACTTAAAAAGCAATGACCACTGGAAGAGGTCTTCATAGTGTGTTGTTAGTCAAAGAGTGAAGAACTAGAACTAAATTCTTAACCATACTGATATTTTTGAACACTTGATTTGCAGAATATCAAGGCGCCATCGAAAACAATTTAAGACTTTTATCATTGAAACTTTTCTCTTTGTTAGAATTCACAAAGAAAAATAGTTTTTGGAAATTTACTTTTTATGCTTGAAACAATTGATAGAACTCTGAGGAAATGTGGTGAGTATTTCACGAAAGAGATGTTGAAGAAAGACATGTATCCAGAGCATACGCGAATTCTTTGCTGAACTATTTTCTGACAACAACAGCAACATGCAAACTACTTGAAAAAA
>JAECUM010069816.1:0-18485 GCA_016617855.1 Megalonaias nervosa | reverse complement strand
GTCTTGCACACTTTTGTTGTTCTTTTCCAACTTGACTTGTAGATGCGTGGTGCATGTGTGCACACGTAATGTGAAATCTTATCAGTACCAGAAAATGTTGTCAGAAACAGCTGCTGCATTATTTCAAATTAACAGATAAATAATAGACTCATTGCCAGATTAAAACCGGGTGTAAATTATATTCATCTCCGAGTATGCTGCTCCTTCAAAGCAGATGTTCAGCAGCTTGATGTCATGTCTGAGGGAATACTGTTTGTTGTTTTGGGTTTAACGCTGTTTTTTCAGCACATGATCCATAGGGGCCAGTATATCTGACAGAGGAAGAACCCAGAAAAATCCGGAGAAGAACCATCGGCCCACGAGAGTTACAGGCAAGTTTTTTCACATACCCACACTGGCCGAGCCTGAGACTCGAACCCAACCAGACAGGTGAGATGTCGGTGATCTGTAATGGCGAGTACCCTAGACTATTCGACCACTTGGGGAGTCGTCTGAGAGTGTGTGCTCATGCGTGCGTGAGTGTTGATAAATTCTACTTACTAATGGATTCCCAATCAACGCATAAAAAAAGCATTTTCGACATTTATCACGCCTGAGCGTTTGCTTATTCCTTGTTTCATAATTAAATTGTGCATCAAACATTTGGTTATACTTTTATTCACGGCTTTGGTTTAATTTTCGGGGGAGGCATGTTGGGATTTCCTTTGGAGCATGTATACTTGTTTTTCTTTTTACCTCAAGAATTTTCTGTCAACTAATGCAATGGACATAATAGGTTCGCTTTATTTCTGTACATCAGAGGAAAATATTTTTTCAAGGTATTTTAGGGTCAGGAATTTTTTCATGACTTCTAACTGGTTCTGTAACACTAATGACGTTGATGAAATAACAATTGTATGAAGGGAACAAATACATTTTCTAATAATCTGTAGGCTGTTTTATTTTTATTTCCTTCCCTCATTCTGGAGCCCCATATCAAATAAAATTAGAAGCTGGTTCTGATTCCTAATTATATATCTTAGCAACAAACGGTTATTGGCTTCGGTTCAAAAGAGCTGCGCGGAGTTTGCGTTTCTTCTTGGTAAAAATATATAAATTATTATTCTGTGACAATCAAGGTGAAATTTTGACATGACAGCCGATGTTAAACAAACCCCTAAACATAACGTTTAAAATGAAAACGAACAGAAGTTCAATGGTAATGACGAGCATTTTACACAAAGACACATATCATTTACATAACGTTGCAAAACAAAAAGACTGTTTTGTACACACTGTCATTGAAAATTAGGCATACTGTGTTCACATTCAGAACATTATATGTATTTCTTTTTGGCAGTCAGGTACCTATTAGCATACTGTTTATCATTCACGAAGATTGGTTCCGCAGAAGAGGAGATCACCACTGGCTTTTCAATAGTCGGTTTCCTTTATTACAAGCGATCATGGATAAGTATTAAATACATATTTTGTGAAGAAAGAGGGTCTACTTATATCTATATTAGTCTTACAGGAATCTCATCGGTGCCAAAATCGGCCCTTATTGAACCCTTTCCTTTATACAAAACCATTACTTTTATCGACTGTAGATTAAAGAAATATACACCATATTATTCAATTCAGGACAATGTAAAAAGAAAATCGAATGGAATATTTTTGTATTAAAGCTAAATATGCAGAATTCAGTATTTCATCAGTTCTGCATATTTAGTTTTAACACACACAAATAAATCCATTCTATTTTCTTTATATTTTGGTGTATGGGCGGTTTCTACGGACAGTTGAAGGCGTATTTCGGAATTTAAAGAGATTGCGATGGTAGATGTAGCTACATTTCAAAACTAAGAACAGTTTGCTACTAGAAGTAAAACACCGAAAGCTGATTTTAAGATTAGCCAAAAATTTTTTACAATGATATATGATCTGGTAAATTTGAACCAACTGAGGAGATGACTAATAATTGGCAGATTGCAGCTCCTGCCTCGCTTAATATCCAGAGGGAGACAAGGATGCATTCTGAAATGCAAGATTTTCAAACCCAGAGCCATGAACATTTACAATTGTTACTGAAACTGAGCTTATCTTCAGCCATTTAAACAAGATGTGGCAAAAAAAAGTGTTTGACTTTGGTCGATCATAATTTCTAGCTCAAACTTGAGAGAGAGAGAGAGAGAGAGAGAGAGAGAGAGAGAGAGAGAGAGCATCAGAAATCCGTAAATAGTAATAAAAAGAGTTCATAAGCTAGTATGGTCGAGTTTAGGAAATCGTGCAAGTACATATATATAAGTAAGAAAAACTTAATCAGACAAGAATATTTCACAACATAACTCAACTATGAAATAATTGTATTAACCTATTTTCGTGGAATATACAGGACACAAAATAAAAAGTTGTGTAACGTTGATTTAACTTCCTATGTAAAATGTTATGAACTTATTTGGAAACGTGCTTCAACTATGATCACTAATTTTTTTTCAGACTATACATTTTTAGTAAAATAAACATATACTAATGACTGCATAGATGCACCAGTGCTCATGCGTAAAGTTTTAAATCATGTGAAACATATTTAAACAGGTATATGGACTGCATTTTTATCTTACTTAACTAGCACTTATTTGAGATTTAACATGATGTCATACTAGGTTGTGTCTCTATGAAACCATCAGCTTCATTTTAATAGGATGAAAGGATCTCTAATCATTTTAAGTTCATGGGATGACTGGGCCTCTGATGGCTTTGACATCATATGATGACTGGACTTCTAATGGCGTTTACGTCATATTATGACTGGGCCTCTAATGGCTTTGACGTCATATTATGACTGGGCCTCTAATGGCGTTTACGTCATATTATGACTGGACCTCTAATGGCTTTGAGATATTAAAGATGAATATGGCAGTTATTGCAAACGTTACTGAAAATGAAATGTACTGGTTGCTGACTGGTGAAGTTAATTTTATAATTGCTTGTATAGAGGACAATATAATTAATGATGATTTTAATTTCGATTGATCACTATAGTTTGTAAAGTATTGGCCTGACAACGTTGATAGGATTGATTTTGATTGATTTGTTGAATTTAAGTGTTTCTCGCACTATTGTGCATGTACCACTGGTTTATTCCTGCACAGCAGGATGATTAATTGTTCCTGGGGAAAGGAATCAAAGCCACATCCGCCAGGTGTTTATGCACTCAAAGAGTGCTGTTAATTAAGCCGTCAGGTCGTGGGACAATAAAGTTCCGAGCTACCTGAATGATAGGCTGTCACGAGTGGGAATAGACCCAACACATACTCAGTAGTATGAAGAAAGGCTGGTTCTGGCGGAGAGACATCTCCCCACTCTCAGAACAAATATAAATTTACTCTCTCGGGACTTAAAATACCACCCAAAAACGATTTTCCCAAAATTAAAAAACTGGTTCTAGCTCAAATATATTTTGAGATTAAATGAGCCCATCCCCAGCCTTCTATTTATTACTACAAGGCTGGTTTTGGCTCCAATCCCTCTCCCACTTTCAGAACAAATATAAATTTACTCTCTCGGGAACCAAAATTCCATCCAAAAAACGATTTTCCCAAAATTAAAAAACTGGTTCTGGTGCAGATATATTTTTGAGATTAAATGAGCCATCCCCCCCCCCGCCTTTCTTCATACTACTGACAATCACTTTCACAGCGAGGCAAAACAAAAATAATTCTCAGTTATTCTGTTATCTGTTTGATTATTAAACAAATAAATATATAAATTGCCCAACCAGCCTTTCAAAAGACTATAAAATAAATCTACAGGATTTTGTTTGTAACAGAAGTTGCATTATATATGCAGTCTGGAAATCAATAATACTATACCTTACAAACATATCTGTTTACTAAATCTACAGGGTTTTGTTTGTAACAGATACGCAATCTGGAAATCAATAATACTATACATCAGCCAAGCCTTATAAGCATATATGTTTCAGTATCAGACAAGCAACACCTACGCAAAATAACATAAAACATGGAAATGTGTCAGCAAAATAAAACATGGAGATTATAAGAAAATCATGGAGTTACCAGAAAACAGCAGTATATAAGGCAGTTAGAATTTTCTTCTTAGCCACTTTCAAGAGGACATCTTCACCGGGCGAAAAGGTAAGTGATGTTTTTCATAAATTATTTATACCTCATCACCAATTATCAATGTTTCTACTGTTGATATTAGAAATATTTCATCATCACGATAGTAGAAACTAAACTTTACTTTACCGCTCACACAGCGACGAGACTCAAATAAATCTTTTATTTGCGATTAGTTAAGAGGATATTTTTTGTCGATAAAATATACTTTTGACCGATCAAGATCGATTGTAAGTTTAGTGTATTTTTGTTGACTGATCGGATTATGAAAGTTTTTAAACTCCGCCAATAACCTCTGGCTCAGCTTTTCGAGGTAATCGAAATATCCGCTGTCATCAGATCTGATAAGAGAAAGTTTTAGCTTGTCTCGAACTGCGGTAAAACATATACCTGATGTTTCATTATTAATTTCAACTGTCAACTGTTTGCCGTCCATCATTAGATATTTGATCTTGCTATTGTAGCTATTTGTCACTGTCAAATTTTCAAACATTATTTCTAAAGTTTAGATAAAATTCCATACCTCAGTCATCGAATATAATATCAAGTATAGATCTATCATCAAAACAATAACCAAGTGCAAATGTATCTACTCCATTTTCGCAATAACGTTTGTCATCAAAATTACTCAATCCACGTTTGATAATGACATCTGTTTCAAGTTTATGATGATTTGTTTCAATAGCCATTGCTCTTATAAAACTAACACCGCCGTCAAGCGCGTACTTGTAATCATCAAATTTCATAAACTTTTTCACAAAATCGCGAGGCAGACCTTTTGCTTTTTTCGTTATTTTATTATTATCTAGCAATACGGCGTACATTTTACTGCGCAATCCGATAAAGTATTTGATGATGCTCTAGTTCATTTCATCTTTGAACTTACCAATAACCTTTTTATTTGTGTCGTCATGAAATTTACTGTCACGAGGGTAATCGGAAAGATCAAACAGATGTCGATTATCATATATATCCTGATGACGTCCTCACATTCGGTTTCATACACGAGCGAGTCGGTATCAGTAAACAATAGTCTACTGGACGACCATTGATTTTTAACAAAATTATAATGAAAATCGTACATGAGCCACTTCGATAAATCTAACACGGAAGCTCCAACGTAAATCGGCTTGTTTAGTTTTAGATTTGTTTTTCTTCTTTGTATCGCGACAAGATTTTCATTAAAAATTTTCATGCTAACAAAATCGTCATCCGACACAAGTTTATTTCTGCGATTGATATCATTAACTAGCTCGATATTTACCCGTTTTCTAATATTTTCCATCGTCTTATCAAAAACGGAATTGTTCATAAGCTTAAAGAAGCTTTTTTCAAAATCAGTTTTCGCTACAGCTCTTCTCGAAGTGTTTGAGTTAATATAACCTCTCATCCACGGCGACTGATTAAACTTTAAAACTCTATGAACTTTTCTCAACACGAGACCAGCATCTACTGCTTGTTTTAAAACTTTGTAATGTAAAACATAATTTCGCTTATTTAGTAAATTTGGTACTAGTTTTTTTTACCATAGAATTTTGTCTTGGTGATGCTATCGCTTGTTGTTCTTGAGATAACAAACTATAATCTATTATCATTGATTCCGCACAGAAAGGATAATCGTTGTGTAAATTGTGTAGCCAAGTTGGATAATCGAGATCAATTTCAACGAAATACGAAACATCGTCAGGTATCTTTTTTTCTGTCTCTGATAGAAATTGTTCAGCCGTGATCCAACGAAATCCACCAAAAGGCATTGGTTCTGCTATAGAATAACCGTACAAATTATTACAATCTAAATAAATTATATACTTCGAAGGAAGCTTAGGATTATACTCTTTTAAGTATTTGTTGTTTGCTTCAGCATATTTCTTTGTTATAACGCTAATACCGCCTCGAATACCTTTTCCGATAAAATTGAACATGTCAACGTCCGTCAGTAGTTCTAACTTCACTTTACTAAACTTTAACAGAGCATCCCATGACAGCCCGGGAGCAGAATAATACCAACAAGGATCTAGTCCATAATTGCTGTAGCTTACTCGACGAAAACTTTCAAAAACATCTGCTAGTAATAAAACATCTGTTTTCAAATATAAATCGTGATAATCACCAAATGTTCTGCAGTTAAATTTATTCCAAATCTCTTGTGCATATTTATACTCGTCATCGGTTATATTTTCATTTTTCAGTTGTGAGTAAAATTTTTCCTTGTCAGGTAAAGACGTTTCATCAAATTTACTCCAATCATCGAGATACTCGTACGGAAATACTCCTTTTTTAGTCAGTAGATTATATTTATCTCCAAAACAGTCTCGTAGGTTATCAAACTCACTACAACCTTTCACTAGCTCATCCAATGATGCTGTCATAAACTGTAGGCTGTCAATAAAACGCAACTTACCTAGCGTAACCGACATATTCTTTTCAAAATTATTTCGTATGCACTTGATTACGTTATCAAGTTTTAAACGAGATATTATGTTGGGATCACCAAACGCTTCTACGATAATATGGTTATCATATCCTCGGAAGTTGTGAAGAACAACTGGAATAAAATCTGGAGCATGAAATTTTAAATTACACTTATCATGGGCCGCTCCACGATACTGTCCTGTTAGATGGCAATGGTCATGTACTTTTTTATTATCAGGCGAGTCAAAAGCTTTTTCACAAATATAACAAAATTCCGCTTGCTCGTGATCATATTCTTGTTGAGATGTCAGTTTTAGCATTGGAGTTATTCTTTTTAAACGATTAAATATATTATCAACTTCGTTAATTAACTGCTTGAGAAGCCAAACAGCCGGATTATTACCATGATATAATTTGATTGGTTTGGATAATCTCGAATCAGCACAACAAACTATCTTATACGCTACTCCGCACGGAACATGATTTTGAGTTTTTCTTGTACTAGATTGGTTAGGATTATTTTCTACGCCAAGTACAGGCTGAAGTAAGCATTCGAAATCGGCGTATATAACGAAAGGAATTTTTAGTTTGTAATTGTGATTGACAAACTGTAATAAACTATTTTCTTTGGACGGCATTGTTATTCGTTGTACGTCACTACAGTACTGCAAATGCTTTTGTAATGTTTCATTGTCATTAAACCGTGCAAGCAGCGATAACAAAAGAACGTTTTTTTATTTCGTTTATTATACTGTCTGCCAACTAGTCCATTAACGTTTTTGATCCAAACGTAATGATTCTTATAAAACAGCAAGTTTATTGTCGATTGTGAAGCTTTTTCTGAAATATATCTCGGATAGACGTTTTCTTTTTCATCTAATCCGAAAACGTTGATCGAAACATTATTTTGCTTTTCAAACTTTGGTATTTGATTTTCTGCAACTGGAAAGTCAATGTCTTTAAAATTTAATTCTGATACGTGACTAATATACTTGTCAACGCGACCAGCGTCTTTTTCTACTGGAAATAGCGCAGAAAGAATAGCCCACTGAAAACATCTGTTATGGACGTTCTTTACGTTTATACAGCATTTTTTATTTTTTATTTTTGGTGGCAAATCAATATACGAACTACCGCGTAATACGTTATATTTTATTGCGTGAAATAAAATTTCCGTAATAATTTCAAACTTCCAACCCGAACCCGATTCGGTAAATTCTTCTATCTTTTTCCAAATTTCCTGGTGTATTTCATCAACTAGTGACAAAAGATTAGTCCCAAGCAAAACACGCCTTGATTTTGCATTAATGTAAGGGTCTGCAATTTCCTTGTCTGTCGATTCTTCCGTCACAAGTAGCTTTGAAAATATAACGTGATATTGCACTAATAGTCTTATGCTATTATGTTTTTCAAGTTCACGTTTTACAGTTGGCTCTAGCAAATGATAGAGATTTGTTGCAGTAAAATTTACCAGTACGATTTGTTTATCGAATCGATAACTGTTGTCGAATCCCGTAAAGGCAGTCGCTATTTTTTCAGGTTCTCCCATAAGACTCTTCTTGGCAATATCTCGCAATTTTAACATTGTTATATATAGTATTTTTTATATTTAATTACAAATTACGTAAAAAATCAATTAGAGATATAAAAATTCCTTATAATATAATGACACAAAATCTGACAAGCACATGCGCGCCAGCTGAAAAATCAATTAGAGATATAAAAAATCCTTATAATATAATGACACAAAATCTGACCAGCACATGCGCGCCAGCTGAAAAATCAATTAGAGATATAAAAAATCCTTATAATATAATGACACAAAATCTGAGATATATCGGATTGACAGCCGAGGAGCAAGAAGCATATCATGTTCATCCGAAATATAACCTATATGCTTGAAATGCATTAGGTTCGGTTATTAACATAAAATCTAAAAAATCTATAGGAAAACCAACATTAGCTGGAATGATAATTTCAGTGAAAGGTGATGACACAGATATGACTAAAATGTTTAGAAAAGATTTTATTTATACTTTGTTCTGCGATGATATTCCAGAAGGAGAAAGAGTATGTAGAATAAATGGCTCGATTAGCGATGACAATATTGAAAACTTATCTTTGCAAGATGAGTTTCAACGCCACCCAAAATTTGATTTATACGAAGCAAATGATAAGGGTATTATTAGACATAGAAAAACAAAACATATGGTTGGTTCTATGAATAATATGGGGTATCTCGTGGTAACTGTTAGAGGAACACTAGCTAATAAAGTTAATTATCAATCTCATCGTTTTGTTTACGAAACATTTAACGGCGTCATTCCAGATAATTTAGTTATCGACCATATTAACAAAATTAAAACTGATAATCGTTTAGAAAATTTAGATCCAGTTACACCAGAAGAAAACACCCGACGTGGATCTAATTCTGATGGATCTAATTTTAAAAATCCTAAAAGATCAGTTATTTCAGTAAATTTAGAAACTGGAGAAGAAATGAAATTTAAATCAATATCAGCTGCAGCAAAGCGTCTTAAAATTCATTCACAGAGAGTAATAGACGTCGCCGACGGCAGAACTAAAACAGCAACGTCAATGTCAACATTTGACAGATTTAGTTTCAGATATGATGATTAATGATATTTCGTAATTCTGCCTTAGTAAGACAGCTATGTGCAAACGCGATAATATCATCTTTATCAAATTTCAGCGTCATTATTGCACTATCATTAAGTTTATTTTTTTCTGCTGCTGTTAGTAATATCCTATCATTTTCGCCTGGCATTACAATAACGTCAACGGAATATACACTATAACCCGACAGACATTTTCTCACTGCTTCAGCTAGTTCCTTGTAATTTAATATATTAACCTTTTGATGATATTTTACCTCGTCAGTCATATCTTATAACAATAAATTAGATAAAAGTATATTATAATATGGATTTGATGAAAAGACTTGCTTATATATACGAGGAAGATACAATCGCAAGTGATACAATCACTAACGACAAAGTAGCAGATAATATTACAATCTCTACCGATATAGACAAATCTGCTAGCTATAGTGAAGATGATATTTTGTACAATAATAATGATGATGACGATGAAATAGTCACCGTCGTTGACAGAACAAATTACAGCAGACCAACAACTGGACGATATAATGTTAAGTATCATATTGCTAAAAAAAATAATAATATTTGATTTTACTGTTACCGAACAACAGATATTTTGGCAGCTTATCAGGCCGTTTTTAAATCTAAAAATAACTGGCCAGCGAAGGAGTATAAAATACGATTTTATTTTTGCTAAGATATTCAATTTGATGCCAGTTGATAATGAAAAAAATTACATTTAATTTCGTTATGTAAAACTATCAAATGTAAATCTGTGCTTGTGAAATACGAACAAATTTATAATAACATTATTGGATCGACTTGGTTGAGATCCAACTGTTGAATTTATCGCTATATCCTCTCCACTTAACTAAACTTTTGTCACCGCGTTTTCGGATAACTTTTTCAATAACGAAAACATCTTGTTCAGTTTTTTGTAGTTCTTGTTCATAAAAGCTACCAATGATCGTCTCACCTAATAAATCTTTTAACGCGTATATTACAGGTATTGTTAAAAGTACTTTATCAACAACAAATACTTCTTCGCTCCAGTTTGGAGTAAATCCTTTTTCAAATACTTTTTTCGTCAAAGAAATTCTAACTTTATCACCGACTTTAAATTTATGTCTGCGGTACATGTTTTCATTTGCTAATATTGGATTTTTGATTGCGTCGTTTGGCGACAATTTAGTGGTTCGATGTTTCGTGTTATTATATTCGTCAACTATCTGCGGAAGATCATCAATATATTTATTGGTATTTTTAGCTGTCAAATATTTATGTATTTTTTCGTTTAGAGTGCGATTAAATCGCTCGACGACAACGCTTTTACCTTCGTTTCCTGTAACATACTTTTTGATATTATTTTGTTCCAAAAACTGCTCAAACTTTTTATTGAAAAATTCTGCTCCATGATCGGTCCAGATTTTATTTGGTTTTCTTTCTGTACTAACGATAATCTGTTTTAACGCATCAGTCATTGACGTTCCTGTCTTGTCTAAAACTGGAACACTAAAAGCATATTTACTAAAAACATCTATGACATTAAACAAATATTTCTTATTATCATTAAACTGAGCTAGATTTGACACATCTACTAAATCTATCGCCCAGATATCATCAACGGCATTTGCGAAAATTTTACGTCGCGTAAACTTTTTTTTTAGGTTTGTGTAGTTCGGCTGCCAGATCATCGTATAATTCCTTTCCGAGTCCTAATTTATATTTTGCTCCAATAAAACCCTGTACCAGCCTTCTATCAAAACGTTCTCGCATATTTGTCGGCTCCATATCACGAAGTTCGTCTAACATTACTTTATCGCAGTCTGATTTTGAGTTTTCTGCACGAACGTTATCAGGGCGTTCGATATCACGATAACAAATGTCATGACGCATTGCTATTGCATCAACTTGATTATAAGGCTCTTGTCCTGGCAGCGGATTATCATTTTCATCTAGTTGTTTATCGAGAGGATTATAAGGTCCAGTATATTTATGGCCTGGCAATGTCCAGCCTCCTTTTGGTTTTGGCAATTTACCAATTACTTTATGTATGTCTATACCTGTTCCAATTATTTCTCTGTTGTTACAACGTTGGCAATATGTGACAATTTTATTTTGCTCGAGACATAAATCTCTGTCAGAATCGCACTTGCATATCATTCTATATGTTTTAGTCGTCTACTAAAATAATCTTTATAAAATAATAATTTTATTATAACCGACAAAATATTTCTGAAAAATTAAATTTTACCTGTTTTTCTGATTTTTCGAGGGTCAAAACCGCAGGGGTTTATCAATTGTTCTGTCAAATTTCTGATTTTTCGAGGGTCAAAACCCCAGGGGTAAAAACTCTGTTTTTTTTAATGATTTTTCTGATTTTCGAGGGCTAAAACCCCAGGCAGTTTAACAAAATCTGATAAATATTTTCTGAAAAATTGAATTTTGTCCACTTTTTTCACAAATTTTACAATTTTTTCAAACAATTTATCCTGTTTTTGATAATTTTTTTCTGTTAAATTTCTGATTTTTCGAGGGTCAAAACCCTAGCACTTTTCAATATAAATTTTCATGTTTTTCAATATTTTCTCAAAAAACCAGCAAAAGTTAACGAAAAATCAGCAAAAATTAACGAAAAATCAGCAAAATTTGGATAAAAAAGTAAAAATTATCAAAAAATGCAAAAATTTATATTGAAAAGTGCTGGGGTTTTTACCCTAAAAAAAATGAAAAATCAGACCAAAAAATAAAAGCCAGTGGGTAATTATCTTCGTCAGACAGTCAGTTAATCATCTACTAAAATAACGTCCCTGACAATGTCAGAACAACCAGCTCCCAACGACTTCTTTAAAAACATACTTTTTCTTTTTCCGCATATTGAACAAATACTTTTCAACATCGTCCTGTTGTTTTTTGTTTTTTCTGTTGTTTCATTGATATTTTCTGTTTTAGTTTTACATTTGAGACAATATGTTGACATTATATTTATAAATTTAGATAAAATTTATTGCAAGCTTTAGATAGCTTTACAAAAATGTATTGCAATCTCATCATTAGCGCGAGAAGGTTGCTTATCAAACTGCAAAATAAACTTTAAAAAATTAAATTTCCTGACATTGTCAGGTGATTGGGATATTTGTTTAATAAACATTATACAATAATATCCACAAGCAGAAGTTCCAACAGGTTGAAGTTGATTGGATGAATAATATATTTTTTTATATTTTTTGATTATATATTTTTTTATTGCGTCGCTTGGAGGAAGTCCAAACGAGTCAAAATAATTGTTATTATAAACTGCTACCCAATGCGTGTCGGATCCGTCATTGAAATCTTGTATATTTATCACACATGAACCACCTGATGCGACATCTTCGGTGTTGAGTTCATCTTTAGAATAAACTCCGTGAAATCTGGGAACTGATTTTAACTTATCAAGTATATCAAAGTTACTTAGCGGGGTGGCCGTGTTCTCGGCAATGTTAGACCACGTCCGATTCCTAACAGATTTGGCAGCAGACTTCCCGCTAGTCCCGCTAAAAGTGGAGCGAAAGGAATAATTCCTCCTTTGGTTGTTCTTCGACGTTTCGTTGTTTTCTTTTTTTTTCGTTGCTGTTTTTCTTCGTTGTGGCATTATAGTTATCAGTCACATAAAATTAAGCTTTAAACTATTTTCTTTATTCCACTACCTTCAACTGCTTTTTTCGTTGCGCCTGATATTGCGCCAGACGCTGCTGCTAGTCCTAATGTACCTAACACCGGTAAAATTTTAGGTAATAACGTGCTAGCTAGTACAGATAATGCAGGACCAAACAAACCATCTTGTTTTGACATCGCTGTTATTTCTGCGGCACTTAAATTTAAAACAAAGGTATTTTACGATCGTACCTGTTTACTTGATTTTTTGTCATCATTAATTTTGTTAAAATACCCTTGGAAATGTCAGGGTTGATTTTTAATGATACCTGTCTCTGCTTTGCAACAGCAGTTGCTAATTTTTTAACTTGACCATCAGTCAAATATATTTCTTTTATAATATATTTTGTCATCTTATATAACGATTGCAGATTAAACTTGGACTGCCATTTTACCTCCAACGGAATCTATTGTAACAAATCTGTCGCTGATCACTAACGCGTACACGTACAACTGCGCTGCTGGAACTACTCCTAATGTCCAAGTAATTTCAATATCAGCTGTTGAGTCAACTGCTCGCTCGCTATGTTTACTAACATCAAAGTAAAATATTGGATAAAGTGTACGAAATTCCTCTACTGATATTTGAGATCCATCTTCAACATCCTGATATTTTTGTACTGCGTCGAGTAGATACATGTAAGGTCAAGTAATATTTTTATTAGCGTCATCTGCAAAATTGCATTCTATCGCTCGTTCTGGATATTGCTTCGAATTTAGTCTAGCATATATTCGTCTAACATCAGCGTTATCAAATATCGCATTATTTTGTTGTTGGTTACCACGTCGCGCTTGCTGTTGAAATACAACAAATAATTGCCTCGGCAGTTGTTCGCTTGATGTTGTTGTGACTCGCCACGTGTAGTCGGTAGTATTTGGAACTGCTGTTTGATATATTTTATGCTGCTGAAAATAAATCTTGTTTGTGCGATTTTCAAGCATATTATTTAGTTCTGACATTTTAGTGATCGACGGTGTTATTCGTGGCATCCACAAAGCAAGTTTGTTTATGATAAATTCTACATCAGCTCCGCCATATCGAAATAGGCAGTCGTTTTGTTCTGCCCGATCTAAAATAAGTGCATGTTTAACTCCACGAAATACTTTATCGCAATCGCGACAAATTCCAAATATTATACTTAATGGCAGCATCATTGTAATTTGACGTGATCCTTCTGCAAGTTCTTTTCTTCTAGCAAAACCTTCATTGTAACGCGGATTTTTTACGCTAATTGTGTTATTGATTAAATCTAACATTGCAACGCCGTTCGCACCTACAGCTGGTGGTGCTATACCAAGATTTTTACAAGCTGCAGTAAGTGAGACTCTTGTAGTGTCTGCGTTAGCATCTGCAGCTGGTGCGGCTATACCTAGTGCGGCTGCATTAAAAATAAGAAAACTTCTTACAATTACAACATCTGCAGCGGCATCAGCTCCGTGTACTAAAACACCTTTCAAGAAAAGTTCGGTTGATTCAGCTAAACCACGTCCAGTATCTTTAAACCACATCATATTCGTTGCAGTTGATCTGGAGTAATCGTCGGAAAACGAAATAATATTTAAGATTGTACTTGCAACTTGTAAGTGACTCGAAATATCTTCTACAGTTTGATTAGCTAGTTGATATCTAGCACTTTTGAATAAACACCAGCCGTTATTTATAAGAGCTACTTCTGTTCCAGCTGCAATTGCAACAGGCGGATTGGCTACTGTCATAATCTGACCGCGAACTTCTAACATTGCTTTATGTGGCAGTAGAAGTACATCTTCGTCTCGAGTATTAAATGTTCTAATACCAGCTTTATTCGGTTCATTAGAATTTTCGTCGAGATACTCAACATACTCAAATTCTGTTACAGTGTCATCGGTGTCATAAGTTTCTGCTAAATCGAGATAATTTTTAACAGACATTTTCTAATTATTAGATTATATAAAATTTTATTGCGGCGCCGTTACTTTAGATATTAATTTTTGTATAATCTGCTCGCCTTTCGGTGATAAAAGTTTTTTCGTTGTTGTTATCATAGCACTTTGCGTTTCTTTTGTTGGAGCGATTTCTGAAATAGCTTGTTTTATCTCAGATGTAGACGGTGCGCCTTTTATTTTATCAGCTATTTTTTGTCCCACCGCAGTTCCAGCGGCAGATGCGGCTCCAGTTGCAAAAGCTTTACCTGCGTCAAGTGCAATTGGTACAACTTTACGCGCGATTCCTGGAACATTTTCAATAACTTTGGTAAATATATTTCCAAAAAATCCTCCTACTATTTTTCTTCGATAAAATTTTTTTCTCTGTTTCATTATATCTGGGGTTGTATAATTTTTTATTGTTAATCATGAGGTGATCGCGCGTAAGTGTAAATAATAAGTAACAACCTCGTTGTTCAGATCCAATTGTTTTCCGGATTGATCTGTCAATTGTATACTTATTGATGATATTTGAATTTCAATATTTAACGGATAATATATAATATGACGCGGAGTAATTTGCATGAGAGAACCTGGTGGAACATCCGGCGAGAAACTATAAATCGTTTGCCCTTTACTGCCCTGGGCTGAGTAAGATCCAGAAGCAATAGAGCAATTTATTAATATTTTGTGTTTACGTCAGTTATATTTACCGGCAGTTCACCGTCATATGTAATAGGTTCATTAGGATCTAAATAATACGCTTTATGTTCAAATCCTATCAGTGGTGCGATACTTCTCGGTGATATAAAACTAACTGACATATTTTTTATTGTCATTCTTGCTCGTAACGTGTTATAATTCGCTGCTAACTCGAAATTATCAGATTTTATCTTCTCTTTTTGCATAAGCTCTTTTATCGTCTTATTTAGATCAGTGATATTATAAGCTCCTTGTGGAATTTTAAATGTTTTCCATTGCGTGTCTCTTATTGAAATAATTGCAATCTCATCATTGACACCAGTTTTTACGTTAGCCATAGCATTCCAACAAGTGCAAGAAATTAATCCAATTTCATACTGTTTTTCAGTATCAAGTTGTATTGGCGGAAGATAATTTACTGAAAAATTTGCGCTATCTTTTGCGGTTGTACTAGAGTCTAGCAATAATGTTGTTGACATCGTTATTTATTATATTTTTACAAAATTAACATTTAAAAAATTGATATTTACAACATTAACATTTACAAAATTAATATTTATAAAATTAAGTCCCGGTGTAAAGTTTCATAATCGTCAGATGTTAATAAATTTTCCGATCTTAGATGATCAAGTATATCAATAATTTCATTGTCAATTTCAACACTAACATTCCCAGCTTCTTTTGATCATATTAATAGCATTAATCTGCCTATCATTTCAGCAGTTGATGTAAATATTTTTACACCAGTTCCAGCTTTTACTCTTACAGATTCTCTATATTTTTTAACGCGATTTTCATCAACTGATTTAAATTTCCTGTGAAATTTCCACCCTTTGCCATACTCTTTTTCTCTATAGTCTACTGCTGTTATGTAAAAGACATAAGCGATAATACCCTTCCTGATTCTATTAAAGATCGGAGTTATATCTTCTTCTTCTTCTTTAACTGCTCTTAGTTCAGCGTCAGCATCATTACTATCTGTAATTATATCATTTAATTTAGCAATAAGTCCGTCGTATCTATCCTTTGCCCAGGTTCTTATATTATCAATATCGTTTATATTATTATCTTTTAAAAACTCATTATATTCCTCATCTGTTATTTTAACATTTGCTTTTTTTCTAAAAATTTTTTTTTTCTCACCAATTTCCATAAACTTTAATGTTAACTCGCCGACTCTTTCTTGGTCTTTTTCAATATCCTTTAATTTTTCTGATAATTTTCCTAATATAATTTCATGTGAAGTTAATTCTGCTAATCTTCTTTCAAATAAAATCGGATTATTGATCAGCCGGTTTAGTTCAGTTCGTCTAGCGGCAGGATTATCAATATTCCTTACAAGTGCCTCAGCTAACATTCTTTTTTCCTCGTCAGATCTAGCAATAATTTTTGCAGCAGCCGTTTCTTGTTGTTCTTTAACTAATCCAACCAAACCT
Source organism: Megalonaias nervosa (assembly GCA_016617855.1). Taxonomy (NCBI): domain Eukaryota; kingdom Metazoa; phylum Mollusca; class Bivalvia; order Unionida; family Unionidae; genus Megalonaias; species Megalonaias nervosa. The sequence continues at coordinate 1,589 of JAECUM010069816.1, read as the reverse complement.
TTTTCTTGTAGTTGCTTAAGTTCTTCTTCTGACAGTGGTTTAATTTCAGGTTGTTTCCCAAGAAGTGCTTCAGTAACAGATTTGAGAATCGTAGCTGTTGTTTCTGCAGCAGTTACTTGTCCACGTCGTGCTTGCTGTACTTTTTGCTTAAATTCTGCTTGAGATTAGATAAGTCTTTTTAGATCTTCTATATGTGTTCTATATTTTACTCGTTTATCCATAATTATTATATATAAATTTTATAAAATTTTAAGAAGTGGAAAACACATTCCTACAAGTAAATGTCAATGCAACAGCGAAACATTTTAGTTGGATCATTTGTAAGTTTATCAAATACGAAAAAATTATACTTATCCTTTGTAGCTTTATGATATAATTCGATAAATTTATCTTTTGTTACATCGCCACATTGCTCGTTCGCGATATTTCTAACGTCAACATTATCCAGTCCCGGAAATAATATAAAACAACCAGTATTTTGCCGAATAAATCTGTCAACATTATAAAAACCTTGAGTTAAATAAACAGAATTACATTTCTTATTTCGCGACAGTGAAAAAAATGATCTTATTTTGTTCATCTCCGTATTATTTAGCGGAATATCATCAAAAACTACTATCTTATGTTCATCCGAGTCAAGTTGATTAACTGGAACAAGATCATCTGGTTGTCTGATTATAAAAAAATTTCACCAGCCTCAAGATCATCACGAAGTTTGTCATTATATATGCTTAGTAGCTCGTACTTATCTTGCTGCGGATTAATTGTATAAATATAAACTCGATCGTAGTTAAAATTATCGCCGAGAAGTAAGTTCATAAGCAGATTTGTTTTTCCAGATCCAGTTCGCCCAACAATAAGATAATGACAATCTGGAAGTTCATTGTTATGTTTATGTTTCACCAACCGCTCTGTATCAAAGTTTAATATCGTCGCCATCGTTGCTATATAATTTTATGTAATATTAAACTAACTAATGTTGACAATTTTATGTAGGACAATAAATAATGAGCTACTATACAAAATTTGGAACATTAACAGGAGATTTATTGACTGAAGGTTATCAAGGTGACTTATCTAAGTACGCAACTCTTGATCAGCTAAGAAATGAGATTGATAATTTATTAAATATCACAAGTGTGGATCAAAATGAAGTCGTTGTTTTCCAGGATAAACAAGGACGATTAAAGACGAGTAATGTATAACTGTCAAATGTACTTGTACGAATTCCCACCGCGGTTGTTAATAATATTGTTACTTTTACTAATCAAGGTAAGATACAAGATTCCGGTAACTCGATTAACGATTATGTCAAAAAAGCTGATGATTCATTCACGGGTTGTATTATTATGAATCAAAATAAAATTATAGACCTTGGAAACCCAGCCTCAGATACAGGCGCCGCAACAAAAACATATGTCGATGATCAAGAATCTAAATACGTATTGGCCAACGGTGGTATAATGTGTGCATTTCTCAGCATGAACAATAACGGCATTAATAATCTTAGAACACCAGAATCTGATTTTGATGCTGCAACGAAGAAATACGTCAATGATAAGGAAATTCCTATTTCAACTTCCTTAAAA
>JAECUM010069811.1:0-30530 GCA_016617855.1 Megalonaias nervosa | reverse complement strand
AGATACATTAAAAATAACATGGCTTTTAAAGTATTGGTATAATGCAATTTGATATACCGATACTATTGGTATATCAAATTGTGATCCGTCCATGGCGCAATAATACGCATATATAAATATTCTTGCAACTGTGTTCTGATGATTCTAGGCCTACAGATCAATGATGAATTTCCACTCATTGATCATTAGTGACGTATGAAAATAACGATAAAAAGTATAAATAATCCCCGCTTTCTAAATGAATTTAATATGGCACACAGTTTCACCGCAATCCTTTCTGCTTTCCGTTCCCCCTTCCCCCTCATGCATAATGGACTATATCTGCAGAAATCTTTAGTGAGAGAGAAAAGGAATTTGAGCAATATGAAAATTAGGAAACTGAACTTAACACAAAGCAACCTACAAGAATATTTCAAAGAGTTATTCGCATTCATACATGTGACGGAGTTAAGTTTAGTACTTTTGAAACTTCAGGACAAAATTTAATATCGTAAAGGGAGATCTATTACATTTTATGGGTATTTTTAATAGTATCAAAAATTATTATATACAGGACAAATCAATTCGTTTTTACGCAAATACTTGATCCGTGCATGCTGTCACATATTAGGATATTATTAAAAAGTACAAAGGGGTGTACCGAAATGTATAAATCTCTTAGTAATAATACATTAACACCTAAAACAAGAATGAAATGGATGGTTCTTTATGTAACTGTTACATAACGATTGCACGTAAGGACCATCTGCCTATAAAAGCAATGGTCAATAAATCCTATTTGTACATTATTTAAAACATGTCTATAAAGAAGGTACGTTTATAGACAGGGTATGGCATGCAGCCTTGTGGGCGACCATGAGACTGTACAACATCAATGCCAACCTCATCACAGTAATAGAGCACCTGTATGACAAGGCCACCAGTGCAGCTGACTTCAACGGCAGCATAGGGGACTGGTTCAGAACGACAGTCGGAGTCAGACAAGGCTGTCTGCTCTCTCCTACACTATTCAACATCTTTCTGGAGAGAATCATGGCTGACGCGCTTGAAAAGCATGAAGGGACAGTCAGCATCGGAGGCAGAACAGTCACCAACTTACGTTTTGCCGACGACATTGATGGACTAGCAGGAAATGAACAAGAAATAGCTAGCTTAGTAGAGAGCTTCGACAAAACCTCCGCAGCGTCCGGCATGGAAATCAGTGCAGAGAAGACCAAACTGATGACCAACAACACCAAGGGCATCAGTACTAACATCAGGGTCCTAGGTACGAAGCTAGAAACAGTCCACAGCTTCACGTATTTGGGGGAAATTGTAACAGATGAAGGATCAAAGCCTGAAGTACTCTCCAAGATTGCGCAGACAACAGCAGCGCTGACATAACTGAAGCCCATCTGGAACGACATGAATATCGCACTCAGTTCAACGGTCAGACTGATGCACTCACTGGTTATCTCCAAATTTCTCTACGCCTGTGAATCATGGACCATAACAGCTGACTTAGAGAAAAGGATACAAGCCACAGAGATGAGATGCTTCCGAAAGACCCTCGGCGTCTCATACAAAGACCGTGTCACCAATGAAGAAGAAATACGGCAAAGTATCAGACAAGCCATTGGGCCTCATGAAGACCTCCTGAGCACAGTGAAAAAACGTAAACTGCAGTGGTATGGGCATGTCTTACGATTATCAGGACTTGCCAAGACAATCCTGCAAGGCACTGTACAAGGAAGAAGAAAGAGAGGCAGGCAGAGAAAGAGGTGGGAAGACAACATTCGAGAGTGGACAGGCTTGACATTGAGCGACTCAATGAGAAAGACGGAAAATCGAGAGGAATGGAGGAAGCTGATTGTTCGGTCTTGTGTGGTGCAACAACGTTCTACCCGACTACGGGACTGATGATGATGATGATGATGATGATGATGATGATGTTTATAGAGACCATTTTCAGATTGTTCTTAGTATCACCCTTGCACTCTATACCGATCTACATTTAACTATGGATGTTTAAAGATTGGATCTGATTTTTGGGACAATATAATTTATACATTTAAGTTGTTTGGTCGACCGGGCATCTATATGTGATAGATCGGCGGTCAGCGAGTGAATTAAGTTACCAGTGCATCAATCCGACAGCCAAGATTAGATTCAATAGATAGCTCGCGCGAGTAATCGTTGCGTAGGTTATCTGACCCTTATGCATCTCTTGTATAGTCCATAATCCTGAGAACAGTGAATGCCTAATTCCATGTGATATAAGACTTCGAATGTTTAGTTATCCCCAAGGCTTGTCAACAGTTGGAGAAATATTTTATATGAATACAATCATTGAACATGCGCAGTGAATATTAGATATCAAACCAAATTAGGAAAAAAATGAACACGAATGTAGTTTATTGCACATGTAAACAAACATATTTTAATACAAATCGCAAACATTTAATATAAATGGAATATATATTTAACTGGATATTACAAACTTAGACTCACTGTAAGTCAATGTATGCTCTGTTCGTTGTATACTATACATTTTTAACCACGTGCACAGATTGTTTAATTCCTGCCGCTCAGGTATATAAGAATCATGGGTTGTTCTTCTGGTTGCAGTTCTAATTGATCTCTTTCTTTTTTCTTTCAGAGAAGATTGGGGGTGAAAAGAACCGATCATATAACAAACGTAATGACAATGTTAGACAATGTACTCCAATGTGGTACCAGTGATATCGAGCGTGTGGGAATCAAAGTGCATATTGGCAGAAAAAACTCGATTTATGTACGAATACTTTTTGTCTCCCCACCCTATGTCATATATGGTATCCAATTCACGCACATCGTCCAACTAACATTTAATTTTGGACCGTTCCTTTAGCCCACTCATCGATCAACACTGACATCTCGAAGGACAAAATGTATGATACTGCTAAAGTGGAAGCGTGCGCTGCAGCCTGCGCATTTGTTACCCGTTCTGAATCATAGATTTTTCATTTTAGTTGATGGATGAAAAAGGGTGAAACTAAAGTTACCATTACATTAGAATTTTTACTTTTAATGCTCCTTTATCTTTCAATATTTCTTTTGCAACTTAAAACACTTCAAGCTGAGTGGTTTTTGTTGTTATTTATACTCCGATTCCTTACTAACTGTATCTCAGACTAACATGCATGTGCTATGCATGTATCTGGTTTTACCTACATGCAGACTTTATTGTGTTTGTAACTCCAGAGTGAAATATTCTTTGGTTTCAAACTGTTTGATTCTGAATTACCGCATGTTAAAGAGAGAGAGAGAGAGAGAGAGAGAGAGAGAGAGAGAGAGTCAACCGCAGGTGTTTGTGCATCAGTTTGACATAAACATTTATAATGGACACTAAACTACGATAAAATATTTAGACTGATTCCTGGTTGCGGAATACGTTATATCGACAGAAATAACGTAAATTCTAAACTAAAGCATATTAGGTGGAGTTTAAAGGATTTTAGATTGTAAAATTCGTTACTATCTGCATAACCATCTGATGTATATTTATGATCCTAGTTTCACAGTCAACGATTTCTTTAAATCATATTATTTTTTTAAATTTTATCACCGCTTAAAAAAATTAACTGCCAAAGATATTACTGTATATTTCCCAAGTGCTCTATTTCTCATTTCTACAAATTATTTGTGTCATTTAGAAATCATGTTATGCATGCATATAATTTAGATTGTTATATATTCCGAATATGTACGTTTGCGATCATCTGAAAGAATATGAAAAATACGAATATACTAAGAAGGGTGCCAGTCTCATATTAAGATAAACATACATATGAGCATATGGGGTTGGCTTTAGTTATATTCGCGGAGTGATCCAAAAGTATAGCTCTCTAATATGTTTAATGTAGGTAAAGAGATTTCTTGAAAAGAAATCTGAAAAGCCTTACAAAGAAAGCTGAAACGGACTTCAGATTGTAAAACGGTTAACATTTTGTGTATTTACATAACTAATGCCCAATTTCCCAAAGATTTTCATTTCTTTTCTTTAACTCACTTCGTGTTAAAAATCTCACAAAGTTATTAGTGCTTTTTTCAATTACATTGCCCGTTTCTAACTTCACAGATTATTTGTATCAATGAGAGATCTTACCATACGTGCATACCATTTACATAATTATATATATTCTGTATGTCTACGTGACCAAACGTGAAGAATATGAAAATACCAGTATGCTAAGAAGGGTGAATCTCCGAATAAGTTGTAATATGAAAATCTAAAATTTATTATGCTTAAGGTAAACAAAAGGTGTGTGCATTATATATATATATATATATATATATATAATATATATAGTATATATATATATATATATATATATATATATATATATATATATATAGCCGTGCGACCAGAGTGATGCCGTACCCTGAACCATCAGCCACGCAGGATAACCTTGCCGTTCCTCTGCTATCTAAAGCGATGTCGCTCGTGTGACATGCCGCTGTACTAGCGAAAGTGATTCAGTACCACCATTTTGCTTTATTGGCAAAAGTGATACGCTGCGTGTACCTAGCTATGAATCTCATCCATGCACTCGAAAACAATTTTAGATATCATTAGCTCGTCGAGATGTACAAATCATGTAAGAATACACATTTCCTGTGGTTTTGCATGACTATTGTGACTCTGAAAGTCGGCTCAAAATGTTCAAACAATGGTCCGAATATCTCGATGGATTATGCAGCGCCAAAACATTAGCCATATCCGGATGTGTCTACTGCGGACTATGCGAGAATGGGAGAATAAAGAGTGATTTTTCTTGGAATATGCAAGATGGTCTGAATTCTGTCACTGCCTTCATTACCAAGGCATGATTATTATCCACGTGGATCCATTAGAAGCAAGAATTTAACATTTGTCTCCTGAGATACGAGAACACATTTACAGACACCTTGTATAGTTTCATGTTTCATTTTCATTCTTTACTACATACAGTTTCATTCTTTACTACATAGACGTTTTCAACGGTGGCATCTGAATGCTATAAAATGATTAATTATTTGTAAATGTTCCAACGGTCCGACATTGATCAACTACCCGCGACTGAGAAGATTTGTGATGCCGCAACTTCTGCTTACAACGTGGCAGTGACATTCATAATAGCACAGCACAAAGGCTTCGATGATTACAGAATCATTTAAATTAAAATATTGCCTCAATAAGAGACTTCATCAAGGCGTGTGGTGTGTGAGTCAGACACTGATCTGGTTCGATATAATTTACCGACCTATGCCTTATGTCAAAAGAATGGCTATTTCCTCAAAAAGATAGAGAGTCCAGTGAAGGACAAATACAAAAATGTACAAAAAGACTATTTTTCTTGGATTTCGTTTACCAGCAGAATAAGTGTGGACGATTTATGATCAGTACTTACAACAATAACATAAAAGGGAAACACTAACTGTGCACGAAAGACGATGTTGAGAATAGTGGAGATGACAAGCTATTCACCTCTGTAAGAAGAAGACATTCGTTGTACTTTAACCACGCTGCATACTTACCAAAAACAGTGTATAGCTGGATGGTTACACCAACAAATTTACTACTGGAAAGATGTACGTGACTGGACAAGTATTTGTTTGGATGCTTGCATGCAAGAGGTGGCTTGCTGTACCAAATGCATTGTGTGTCACTGATCAAAGAAAAGAATTAGACGTAGTCATTGAAAGAAAACCCAGAAGTGAAAATAGAATTAGAAACTATCTTAGAAATAGTTCTATAAGAACACAAAACACAGGAGAAATACTACAAGTCGACCGAGGAATTAGTAATGGCAGTGTACAGATAGAAAATAGAAAAGAAAGGGGAAATTACATTACCGGAGAGATCAGAGCCAAAGAATTCCCCAGAGGAAGATTAAAGAAGATATTAAGCTTTGGTTAACACAAAAAAGACATCATCATAAAACTTGCATTTTACACATTACTCAGAATTTATTTCAACAAAGTAAAGCACATCGGACAATCATTCTTAGTGCCCATTAAGTGGTATTGTTTCAAAGTCCAACAGACATCTCAAGTGCAACTGTTAGCCAAACATTTAGAAACACTTTGGCTGAATAATGCGTATGACGATGCCACTCAAACAACTCATGCGTATTTTATTCATAGATTTGAAATCTACCACTCCTGATTATTTCAGATTTCGTCCCAATTTGTTTCACAGTCTGGTGCTCAGAAGGAGGTCCTGTCATTTACACATCACCTTTGGGGCATGTGTGAAAAAGTAATATAAAAACATTCTTCACTTCTTTCCTTTCTAAAGTCATTTAACATATCATTTTAATCTCATCTTCTTGCCAAACTGATTCGTGCACTATATGCAACTAGCTGTAAAGAAATGTACAAGTAAAGTCAAATTTGTTAGACATGAGTCTTAGGTGTTAAGATGGTTTACCTTGACAGTATATCAGTTACAATAAAGCATCATTTACATACCACTTCGAAAAACTTTTGTTTTAAAACATTAAGTAGAGTTGTCACAACTAGCTGATCCAAAATGAAACAAAGTTGTCCTCACCCTCTACGCTGGCAAAGTGATAGAACCAGAAAATTTGTGAACCATGTGTTTAAAAAAAAATAAAACAATAACACATTCTTATGTATATCTATATTATGTGTATTATTTTCATAATAATTATTTTTTGTAAGGATCACTTAGTTAATGACATTTTGAATCCTAAAAATCCTATGATCTTAGTTTCTACTCTAATCATTCATAAGTTTCAAGGTTCAGTAGAACTAGTTCAAGAAAAGATCGTGTGATCCGAAAAGGAAACGTGTTCTCATGAATGGAGGTCAGGGGTTTTTTTTACAAAGGATCCTGACCTAGTTCCTGATTGACTAGATGGGAACAGCTGTTGCTTACGGGAAATGAGTATTCTGAAATAATAATTCATTTAAAAGCCTCGTATTGAATTGTTTAGCTATTGCATTGTTAGCTTGATATACCAGATGATTGAAGCGTAGAGACATTCATTCTTAAAGTTATTATTGTTCTTCTAAGGGTATCGAGAGGCTTGATTCATTTACTTAATCTAATCATTCTTTGGTGCTGTGAAAAACATTTATTCAAAGACATTTGGATAATAGTTGTACGGATTTACTGTTTAACATTTAAAAACTATTTTGGTTAATAGTTTTATGGAATTAGTTTGACATTCAATGACATTTTGGATCGTACTTGTATTGGATTTACCGTGATTTCATACAAACATTTCGATTCATAACAGTGATTCTTCTGTATTGTTGGTACATCAGTACATTATAATTATCATTCGGGAAACCTATGGAATATACTTGGGATTAATTGGATCTATTAGAATTGACAGAACTTTTAGGATTTAAGGAATTCATTAACTACTGTAAGTTATTTTTAATTCTTTTGTTTTGTATTTTAGGAAAATAAATGAATATTTTAAATTTTAGAAAACTTGTTGATTTCCTTTTCTTGCAACATAGTCGAAACCTCTCGTGATCGTAACAACATCCATTTTATCACCACTGAAAATCCGTAAACACAAGCGAGTGTTGTGGAACGTTTCCTATGAACTTAACAAGAACGCGTGTGGAAATAGTATACACATCAACACGCTCTCAAATACATCGATGTGTTACCACGTTTAGTCAAAGCTTACAATCAGTCGCACCATCGAAGCATCAGATATGTACCAGAAGAAGTGATCCCTGAAAACGACGTCATGGTGTTTGATCGATTATTTGGAACGTCCGTAACAAAGAATGAAGTGATGCACACCGGAGACTTGAAAACCAAGCGCATTTTTGACAAGGTTATTAACCTAACTGGACAAGAGAATTGTCTCCTGTCACTGGACAAGTATATGGAAATGCTATCAGCTTAGTTTTGATTTTGGATTACAGCTTCACAAATCGTCGACAATAAAAATAAAAAGAAGTGACCATCATGTCCTTAAACAAGGCATTTACCTTTCCTTCTCAGAGTTCCTATCTTTAAGACCAAATAAAGCTAACTTCTGTGTGTGTGTATGGTATGGAGAAGTATTCCTACAAATCAAGTATTCTTTTTCTGCCAAAGTATGTGATGCATTGCACCATCGGCCACAGGGATTGCAAATTTGAGTTTTCAACAAGGAGAGAAACAACTATGAACAATTTACCCAGCAGATGTATTCGTTATCTTCTTCCCAGTCCTTCCTTGAACTATACTGCTGACAATAACAACAGAACAACGAAAACCTTGCTGCTAACCCCAGTCACCACTCTTCCACCAACAGCTAAAACCCTCTCTTGGAACATTTAAAAGACATTTTCCTTTGACCACGAGTAACTCCTCGGAAGCCCGAAATATCGAACTACGAATAACAAATTCGTTTAACATTGCCTAGTAACAGTTCCATCGATGTGTTTCCCAACAACATCTTATATTGCTTCAGACACAAATTACATCAAGCTATACAATCTGATCACAACGCTCGTTGGTAAGTGCCTTTGTTAGAAATTATGCATAGTACTCAGACTCTCAAATCAACCAAAGTCAAAACGTTTTCATCATCGATATCCTGAATAAACAACTTCAAAAATAGTTGATCCTCTCATTTAGGAATCCGAACCACCAACCAATCCTCAATTGACCACCTATACCATGAGAATTCCTGTAGAATATTTTTTTAATGTCCAGCATCTCGTGGAAACGATTGCAGCAATTTTTATCGCGCAGTTTGGAAAAGTCCTGAAGAAAGATCGCAAGTGTCCGGACTGATTACCTTAAATTTGCTTATCAAACGACCGCTAACACATCGCCGCATTGCAGACCATTGGCACAGTAACACATTCAAAATTGGAACTTAATGGGAACACCACTGGAATTCAATTGAAACTTCATACGTTTGGACTTGTTCTGTAACTGTTAGGATTATCTGGGATTTAATTCACAATACTGTAAAGTCTTTATAAAGTTTTACTTTGTATTTTAAGGATATAAATTCTTTCTTGAATTTTACAAAACTTCTTGGTTATCTCTCTTGTATGTTACTTAGTTTAAGACCACATAGTCGTAACATTCATTCAAAGTAGATACTGTCATCGCGTATCATGTTTATTGAGAATTCGTACATCCTCGTTATCATCCTGGCGCTAGTAAGTCATATTTTGACAGCGCCATTAATGGTATAAAAGGAGATCTTGGACAAAATATTCTATTCTCGAAAGGAAAAATCACGGTGAAGCAACATTTTCGAAACGTTTCTCCTACAAAATGTAAAACAAAAACAAACAAAGAAACAAAACATTATTCTGTGTATCAAGGAGTCGTTCGACAACGAGGATATGGTTTTGTAGATATGTTAAATTCTGAATTTCCTACGGTATCACCCATTTTAAAACTGATGGTGACTCGAGGAATGCATGCATTAAAAGACGCAGCTTTGATGCAAGGAAAATAATTTCTCGACAAAGTCCTAAGTCTTCATGAAAACAGGGAAATAGATGCTGCTTCAAACTGGAAAAACCCTTTTTGGATCGCCAAGATACCTCTATACATTCACTTCATACCTCCGGTAAAGGCATTACCAATTCCTCTATATCACAGCAAGGACAAAGTTGAAAGAGACGTCGAGAACCGTTCAGATCTCATAAACACGTTCAGAAAAAAGATTAGAGAAGAAGAAGAACATGTACGGTCAGAGAAAATGACGCTATGGATTACTAACTGAAGAAAGGAAAATATAATACGTCAAGACTCCTGCGAATGTTCCAAGACAGAAATTGATCTGTTTGCCATGCCACCAAAGATGGTGATGATGCAAGAATCCAGTGCGTCGAATTTCATCCTGTGTAGTATCTGATCTCATAACCTACTGCATTTGAAATCAAAGGATCCATATGGATAACAGTCATTTGTACCTGAAAGTCAAATTTGTCTTTGTAGATAACACCAAACCAGGGGAAGATGCCAGAGTGGCTCCCGGCAACAATTTAATGCATTCGTTGTTCAGCAAAATCGATCTGTACATGAATAACAAGCTGGTCAGCAACAGCATGGATATTTACTCTTGCCACGATTAGCTGCAAGAATCTGTTGACATACGGAAAAGAAGCCACCAACGCATATCTGGATGATTCCGAGGTGTGGAATCCTGACATACAGAATGTCTTCAACGACACAGAGTTGACACAAACTGACGATGCTCATAATGTTGGGTATTATAACTGCCGTCGAAAGAAAATCAAACCAGGTGATGGATGGTTTGTATATAAACGTGTGGTTGTAAGACAAGTATGCAGTGGATTTACACCTGAGACTGAATGAAATAGTAAGGGTTAATGTTAACGACTAAAAACAATCATCGAGGAAGCCCAGATTTATGTGCGCTATGTGGAAGTCTTACCTAAAGTGTGAAATGACATCAGCCAAACTCTGAGCAGAACGACAGCCAAGTATCCATTAAGAGTTGCGGAAATGAAGACCTTCTCCACTGACTCTTGACTCCAATTCAAGATTGAATATAGAGTTGCCCATAAAGAGCTACAAAACGTTTGCTCTGTGACATCTTCAGAAGTGTTGTCATCGTTCAAAATCCTTTCCAGTTCCAAAACTTCAACGTGTCCAGGATAGAAGTCACCAGAAATGGGGAGACGTTGTGCACCAGGCCCTTTGAACATAACTCTGCCTAGAAAAAGTATGTGAAATCTTACCTGAAACTATTTAAAGCCACAAGACATTAGATACAAACAACAGTCACGATATTTCGTACGATGATTATGCCGGAGAATATTCTTTGTGGGACTGGATTTAAATGCGAAACAAGGCAGCGTCTAAGGACATTTTCACTCTATAAATCTGGACCAGCTGCGTGTGGAGCTTCGGTTTGTTTTAGCTCCTGCGAACACAGTAAAAATCATATTGTATGCTGAATTTGTAAAAACTCAGTAAATCAACAGTTGGATGATTCTAGATCATTAGAAACAAAAATGATGGAACACGATGAACCCACGGAGGCGAAGATGTCAAGTTGGCCATGACAGTAGAAAATTAAGTCTCCTGTTTTGCTACTGACATGGCTGAAACAATCATAAACCGGACCAGAAAAACAAATGTTATTTATGTCACATCGAATGTCGTATTCAGAAAAAGACTACAGATGTTTTATGGTGAGTTAAGAAGACAAGTTGGAAGAGTATCTGGAAAAGCCATGGACTCTCATCTCAGAAGAGAAGAGTTGGAAATGTCTTACCTCCACTGACTTCCCTGGCAAAGAAACGCATAGAAGATCTCTTGCAATAGAGTGCAGAGACTACTTTGACAGAAAGTTTGAAGGAAAAAGTCCTTTGTGAACTTCTGAGTTAATATCAGTATCTGTGATCAAAAGAATGCATCAGGGAAACAATGGACATCTGGGAACTTCATTACCTTCTGACTCACAAATCGTATATATCATCTTGGAATCCTGTGATGTTGTGCTAAAGATGAACTTTCCCATCGAAAACCAAAAGATGTTCAAGCCTATGTCATCAATACAGACAATATTCATCCTCCAGGAAACAATTGGATAACCGTCTACTTTCGCAACGATTACAGTGTGGAGTATTGTATTTCTCATGGCTTGCGTCCTCTGAAAGACATCATCGATTTTATGAAAAGAAATGCTGTATCAACTCAATTCAATAATGTGAGATTACAAGGATCAGATTGCATTGGTGTGTGGACGATATTGTGTGTATTTTCTTCATCAACCTTTATTGACTTGGTTTGATTGTGAGTACTCTAGGAACAGTGATAAACTAGAAAGCTGGTTTTGTGAACATTCTAGTTATCTCTTTTCATTAGCTTATAAATGAAGTCTGAATCGATGGCAAAATGAAAGTGCACGAGATTATTAGAAGTTAAGTGATTTTACAACGTTGTCAACCTTGGAAATACATTCATGTCAAAAATGAGTCCGTTTGTATTCTTGTTTTGGGCTAGAGAAATTCCTTGTTATTATTAAACATGTTTATTTTGAATGAAAAAATAGGCGTTGTGGTCGACATTCAAACCCACAAAAAACAACAATATATCCAGACACAATGATGACCGAATGGCCGACACTAGCAGAGATAAATAGGATGGTCGAGGAGTAAAGATCGCATCCTATGGCAGAGAGAAATAAAATGACCGAGTCCTCAGCCTCAGAAGAAAACAAGCAACCAAAGCAAACATCATTGGGAAAACAAAACAGATCGAAATATGTAACCAGCAAGAGCAAAATCCAAATTAAAAACAAGTGGAAACAAGAAGAAAGAATGAAATGCACAGAAATAAAAACCCAGAGTGACAATGATGAAAAGGGCATAAACAACGCTTAATAACAGAAATAGAAATCTAAGTAATTGAAATACAAAAGATAACAATAACACATAGTTTTGACTAAAACGAATAACCTTTAAAGTGACCACGGAGGCAAATACTTACGCATAACATCAATAAATAAAAATATAGATGGAATAAATAAAGTAAAACTAATAAAGTATATGAGATAACCCAAAATAGTTCATAATACTTCTACAGGATACATACACACTGGACGAAAACGTTATCCATCAAACAGATTATCAGTCAAACGCTCTTTTAATGAAACTTTTGTATACAGCATGTCTGTATACAGCATGTCGCCATCAGCGAACATCTTGTAAATCCTAAAGTTGTTAATAAACATTTCTTATTCTGGTTCCAGTTTAGCATCCGATCAAGTATATTTATTCATGGCAACAACCGTAGAGTAAGAAAGAGAAAGGTTGAGGAGAGTGAGAGACAAGTGGACTATCGGACATCCTTTGTACTTCTGAGAGTATGTTTCCCATTTAGTACATAGAATTCCAAGAAGCTGTGTACGATCCCTGAGTCAGAAGGTAATGAAGTTCCCAGATGTCCATCATGGGGCCCTGCATATCTTTTTTGCAAATTAAGAATTCTTGGCATAAAATTTGCTATTAAAGACAAAGGGAAAAACAATAAAATACCTGCTGCAAAGATTTAGGTCACATATTGTTTGGACTATAGCAATAAACACAAGACAATGTGGTGCGAAACACTCTTCTTCCAATTCAATCCAAACACTCGGATCTTTCTATTTGTTTAGTTTCTTTGCCACACCAAAATACTTTAGTGCTTCCTTAATTTACATCTCATGTGAATAAACACAATGCGAAGTAGGTAACTGATTGCGCAAACTGTTCTGTCTGGTATGTTTTCTTTATCACCATTTACATTCGTGGCATAGTGCGAACACACTACAGGCTATTCGTTAAACTTAAAGGGATATATATATATATATATATATATATATATATATATATATATATATATATAAACATTTATATCACATTATGTATAAACATACAATCCTCCACTTGACAATAACAAACACTATATAGGCTATATTGATTAAAAACTCATTTCATTTTCCACTGTTAATAGCAAAACGGACAAAATCAAATCTAGACAAATTCAACAAGAAATCTAACGACCACTTTGAACTTAATCTGTCAATCCTTTTAAACTCAGTCAATTGAAGAAATGTGCTCTAAGATTACATTCATTTGAGTGCTGTATAGAAACAAGAGTGATGTAATTCATGTTCTTTAAATTTAACACGGATAATTCACAGTCGGAGAGTATAGATTTGGGCTTATCGCTAAAACTTCTCTGTGCAGATTCAGAGTTCAGTAAAATAATTAGATGCAGTATAATATATAACTGACTTTAGGCTTCTACTAAATGACTGATTTGACAAATGTAATTGCGAGATCTCGATTGTTTCCATGAATGGAAAAATAACGCGATTGTAATATAGAGGATACATATTTCCAAACTTTGTGTGTTGGCACAAATTCTTGCCATTCACTCCCGTAAACACAACCATAATATCTCGACCCCTCCCCGCCAACCCATTAGAACATCACGTATATAATGATAAATATAGTCTTAAACACCAGCGCCAAAAACGTTGAAGTACCCGTCCGGGTATATGTTAAGCCCTTCGAACTGAATTTCATCTCCGGCGACGAATCATGCTGAAATGCAAGCGTGAGAGATTCGACGACAACGCTGCTCAGCTGCTAACTTGTAATATTTCTGGTACAAAATGACGACCAAAGTGCTGTTTATAATTTATCTACCTTCTCATTGGAGCCCGCGTGCCTATACTTCCAGTTATGATAATCAAGTATGATTTGGACTCGCACACCTTTAAGACATGACGTTTAGGTCTATCAAAAACATTTTCAGTAGAAGTGAAATTCAGTCGACCGTTTACTAATTTTGCCTCGTCAGATATTCTCTCTCGATCGTTGATTAATATACCTGCAATTACGGCTCTTAACCTTGCTACGCGTCGTGGTGATGGCACATGTGTGATCTGTTCATCCACGTACTGTTTCATCCCGTCAATGGCAGTATCAAAATAAATTTTGATAAACGCAACCAACACACCAGCGCCTTTGATTTCACCGTTTCAATGATTGTAACAAGGTTCTACACAACAGCGAATCTCAGGCTCACAATAACATCTTGAATGTCCACGTTAGACGTTTTAAGTTTCCCAATTCTATCTTCACAAATCACAAGCTCACCTTAGTTAACACCTACAACAACCCGGCTGGTAAACTCAGTAAAATCCACTCTTGTGGCATACCTGCTCAGGTCTTCAGCACCGCCTCGTCGGACTGACTAACGTCAGTAAATCTAAATAGACTTTTTGTATAATATTAAACATACTTCAATGCAAAATCAATAAGTTCTTGCGGAGTTGATGAACACTCAAGTGCATGAAATCCTTCAACAACAAGATGACCGCATATGGGGCTATCAAGCCGAATTTTCAGTGGCAGAGTCGAATTAAACAGTGGTTGTCGTCCAGCATCCCGCGTTAAATAATGAGTCGAAGTACAAACGACGCCGGTCGTACAACATATGCAGGCCAATGAGAGTCAGGTCCTGTTGTCAAATCCAACTTGACAATACCGGTTTCACGCCCCATCGATGTAAGTTCATTTCGCATAAAGACACTACGAAAATGCTCAATTAATTATAGGATTTCCGTAGATTGCCTGATAAGCCGTTTTCGTTATACTATTAAACCAGGTTTACACCTGCAACTTGTATTCGATATGTTCGTCTGGTATCCAAGCAACTGTCTCTCTTACATCTTTATCAAGTACGGGGGTGCCTTTGCAAGTACACCAACGGCTTCTTCAGTTTCACCGACGTCTTGTTTGACTTCAGCAATCGTTTCAGCCAAGTATCCAGTTGTTTCTGCAGTTGTTCTTGTGGCTTTTTTATGTCCTTGGTGGGTTAGCTTTTTTACGGATTTGAACCGGTTATTCTTCTGTTCAGGTTAGCGCTGCCCCCTGTTCCAGTGTGGTTCTTGTAGTCTTTTGAATATCCTCGGCACTTTTCATAGTTGCTTTTGTTGGGTTAATCAGAGATGCAAATGGTTGCTCAAAGCTCACTGTGAGATCTTCTCGTGATGTATTTACAATTTCGGAATGAATTGATACTCAAATTCAGCCAACGCGTTACCGTTTGGGGATGTCAGCGGGAGTGGGTGGATGGGAGCAAAGTCTCTAAACCGAAAGGAATTACAGGTCGTTCAAGCTAATACGGAGCTACCACCAAGATATGTTTTAACACATTAATAAATCGCTTTATGATTCATAATATGCATCAATTGAAAGATGAATCGCAATTGAATGATGTCCAAATTCGAAAGGGGTAATACCATCAGGTAATATCCATCACTTGGTATCAAGCGGTGACAAACTCACTTTGGTGCATCTGTATACACCCATGTGATGTTTCCAACACGGTTTCAGATTTGCTAGGTGTGCAAATTCACGTCGCTTTCGAAGACATTCCACAGGGATATCATGCCCGAGATCCTTTTACACAATAACCCGTGGAACTCCTTTCGCCTTTTTTATGTTTTTGCCAGTTCCAACAACAATCGAGCATATTTTAGATCGAAGTCCTACATATTCTTCGGTTGGTTTACTTGAGCATTGTTCTCTCAATTTCCCAACAACTTTTTCATTTGCGTTACTAAACAACGGATGTTCTTTCGGATAATCGCGTTTGTCAAATTCGTTCGCCAGTACACTTACGATATCTGAATATACTTCACTGTTGGTTATATGCATCAGCAACGAGTCATTGTCGGTATAAAGCGTTTGACAAAATTCTGTTAAAATGGTTTGATCTCGACATAATAAAACTCGTACATAAGCAGCTTCGTCCAGTCAAGTACTGATGAATTGGTTTTGTCAACTTCAGCTTTGCTTTTTTGTATTCCACGCTGTTGCACGATCTGTTTAAGTTGATGCATAATCGGCACGCTTATATTAGTGAAAAGCTTTATCGAATTGAAAAGTCCGTCAATAACTTGTTTTATTGTTTTTTACTCTACCAAGATCAGAAAGTACAATCGCTTCAATCACAGCATCTATTTAATTTATATCTATCTTTTTTCGGACGTTTGTGTACACGTCATAGATGCTTGTGTACAGGTCACAGATGCTTGTGCAATCACGTGTTTTTGCACAAGTCACACGTGTTTGTGTTTGTACAATATCAGGTTCAGCTAAGTTTCACGAGCAGATCCACATGGCTGGCAAAGTTGATTACGTGATTTTACTCCGATAAAACATTTAAGACATGGTCGAGCACATGTACCAACACGACACAAGAGCAAATGTGATTTACAGCATTCATATTGGCATGCTCTGCATCACACTTCATATTTTCCCATGCATACATTTTCAGAGTTATTGCCTTCCAATTGCCACTGAACTTTTTACATATGCAGAAGGTTATCTAATTAGGCGTAAACACAGTAGTTTTTTTTCCCCCGTTGCCGCCATGTTATTTCGTTATAGGCCTCCAGTTATATCTTATTAAAAAGAACTATGGAGTCTGCCAATAGTAACTAAATGATGTGAATCTGCCCTTTCAAATAACTAATTTTGCCTATTTCAAGGTCCTCACCGTAGAACTGACTTGCGGCATTAGATAAAATTTCTTTCAGAAAGGAGTCAGCCCAAATATGCTCAAATGACCGACCACTTAGTATTACACCAACTCGATTATGATTGGCCAGACGTAGCACGTGTATCCAATAATGTCAAACGCATTGTAAATTTCCTCAATCTGATAATAACTGTTGCGAATTTCCTCAACTCCTCGAGCTGTTCTACTTTTGCGTTGTCGTATGTCACTTTGTAAAACATACACTGTTGACTGGCGAATGTAGATGTCATTGTTATATAAATACCAAAAGACATTTATCTAATTGATATACTCTTGGAAAACATTATTATTGCTAGAATATGCACTCACAGCATCAGGGTATATACTCGTTTCAGATGTACTTGGTGACTTGGTCAAAGTCAGGTCCTCATTTTTTCTTGTACAATTTTAAATAAAGGGTTTTATCTTTCTCTGCTCATAAGCTTGGCCAAGCCTGCATCGTTGGTGTTCTAAGATCATCTCTAAGATAATTAATTCGTCAATATGTTCTGGTTATGTCCGAAAACGTATATAAAAATCTTTTGAGCATCTTTGTATGATACATTTAAAAGAAACAATAATTTAAGCTTTTCTGCCACGTTTTTTATATACCAGTCCTCTGGTAGATTAATGCTGTCACGGGAGATCTCCATAAATGCTTTCAAAATATCATGAGCGTCGATTTGAAACTTTTCGCCAGTATCTATCTATCTATCTATCTATCAGCCTACCAACCTACCATCCTATCGGTAAGTATGTGTGCCTTTGTATGTGAAAAGGAAAATAAAGTCTCCCTTTCAACAGTATTCTTATCAGCTTAAGAAGATTTGTGACTAAACATCACCCTGTTCATGATGCATGTTTGTGCTATTGATAAATATTAGTAGCTTAAGTAAAATTGCACGCACATAATTCAGTTGTGGTAACAATCAAACCACCTAAATGAGAGGCTATGACAATTGCTGGCTGGGGATTTGCCAAACAACATTTAGTTTTGTCTCTTCTTCTCACAAAAATATTTTGAGAAGAAACAGTAAACATTTCAAGACAGTTCGAAACCTGTCGGTTGCTGCTCGTGGGTTGGTTATTATGCTGCGTAAGAATTAGGATTGGTTGCATATATATATATATATATATATATATATATATATATATATATATATATATATATATATATATATAATCATACAGGTTAGAGAATTTGTCATTCGTACTATACGAATAGTCTCGAACCAAGGTCCGCTGGTAAACGACATCCATCGCCTTGCTTGTACACACCAGTCCATATTCCATCACGACTAAGCACACATCACTAAAACATGATGTAACTGAGTCGGTGTTATATGCACTCGTGTGTAGCAGACACACTCACATGACGACCCAATAATTAATTCTCATCTATCTACACAGTCATTCCGGATTCCTATGAAAGAAATCAAGATGTATAGGATTAATTATGGAGAATGATAAACACACCAGACAGAATAGAAAGTGCTATCCCTGGATTCTGTAGGAGAATGCTTGATAATAGTAGGCAGAATTAATATTTAATACAAATAATACTATCAGTATTTAAAACTGAGACACTCCCGAAGTTTTTCTTTACAATTTACGACTTTCTTCCCCACATGCATTCTGTGATAAATAGTTGACATCTAGACTGTGAAAAGTTAACGTATTTATGCTAAAGTACAAGTTAATTACAGTTAGCAACATATGTATGCTAAAGTACAAGTTGATTACAGTTAGCAACATATTTATGCTAAAGTACAAGTTAATTACAAATTAGCAACATATGTATGCTATATTACATGTTACTTACAATTAGCAACATATTTATGTTATAGTACAAGTTAATTAAAATAGTTATGCTAAAGTACACGTTAATTACAATTAGCAACATATGTATGCTAATGTACAAGTTGGTTACAAATAGTAAAGTATTTATGCTAAAGTACAAGTTAGTTACAATTAGCAACGCATTTAAGTATCCAGTCTATCTGCCTATATTCGCTGGAGGTTAGTGAAGCCCCCGCCATGGAAATATCAAATCAAAATAAGTGTAGAAAGGCATTATTCTCTCAATATCACTCGAAACAAATTATTATTGAACTTGATCCAGATATTACTGTCTTTGTTACTTTACAAAATTTGGCCACAATCTATCCAATTGTACAACAAAAAGTTTCACGTTCTTGAGCGGAAACTGAAAATGGATTTACTCTCATTATAAATTCATGGAGGGGAGTAACTCTATCAGATTTTGAAGGAAGTTATAAAAATCAAATTCGACTTGAGCATTAATTTTGAAAGTCTTTGAACACAACTGGATCACAACCTATGAAAGCTTTTGGAAATCTAAATATGAAAGCAATACAACTGGGTGTGTGCCTATGTATATACAATTAATAACCTACATCTGTGGTCAACCAGGAGTTTGGCAAAAGTTTGCAACCATAATAAACAAGGCGAAATATGGACTATGCAACGCTGAATCAATTAACTTACAAGGAAGAGTTTAAAACATGCTTAAGTACCTGTATTTCAATCTCTGACCCGCAAGTTAATCATAATGTCAAAATTCTGAATAATTACATTGTTCACACTACCATTTCTATTCCATATACTCTTGAAATAGTGTGTAATAGGGCAAGCTGGCGAAAAATATGGCATGTATAACAGGGTCATATAAAGGAAACCAAAGTCTAAAGTATCAATCAACCTAAGCTCCGAAAAGTTCGTGATCTTTGCAGACATCCGTCCAGTGGTTTTAGGTCATTACACAACTATGGAACTACCGATATGCTTAAAATCTGACTTTATACTTTAGCAGCGGGGTGGATGGGGGCAGATACCTTGAGTTTCGTCAAACAAATACAATAGTAGAATCGGCGGTTCCAACTGCCCGGCCCCCACCAACACCTCCACCCCTGTGAGGGCCGCCAGGAAAGTTAGCGTGCTCCGCCCAGTACCAAAGAGAACGGCAGAAAAAGTGCCTTTATTAATATTGCATTTTTTTTTTATTTGAAACAATACAGTGGTAAGATATATTTAAAAAACAAAAACTAGTGGTACCAACAAACGTACTGGGATACTAATCGGAGCACTGAAAGTTGTGGATAGAGCTGAATCAATAGTTCCCGAATGACGTCATCAGCCGCCATATTTGTGGTCAGCTGGTAGATTTACCGTTGACTTTATATGGTCTTTGGAAGTTGAAATAAATTCATTGAATCTCAAGATACTTTTACAAAAGTTACATACATAAACAGAACGCAATTCAAGCTTTCTGTTAGTATCTATATTTGTGATTTATAAGTTGACTTTGCATCAGTGTGCCTCGTTAAAAATGGAAAATTTTGGTGATCGCATATAAGAAACTGCGAGGTTGTCCATCGTCCAGGTAAAATGGGCAAAATATCGTCTGCTAGTGACGTCATCGGGAAGCATCTATAAACAAATTTTGTTAAGTTCGGGCCCAGACGATTCTCAGAGCAGGAGGCGCGCACCCTTGTACAGGGTGCGAAATAGGAGTGAAGGCAAAGTACGCTCGCTGTGTGCCCTAAGGGGATAAAACCATACAAGCGAGGATTTGGGGAAACCTTTCATCGGTTCTCGGTAGTATCCAACAGCATGTGTTGGTAATAGTACTCATTTTTAGTATCTAACCATTATATTGTTTCAAATAAAAGCAATTCTGATATTTAACAAAACAACATCAACAACAACAAAAACATTTTGGCCGCCCTCGTTGGGTATTGACGGTGGGCGAAGCACACTAACTTATCCAGGGGACCTCAGTGGGGGTGAGGTGGGTGGACAGGTCTCTGGAACGGGGAACGGCCGTTTTAGTTATTTGTTTGACAAAACTCAAAGTGTAATCGATCCCCACACTTGCCACAGGTCTATCCACCGCTGCTATTTTTGTTTAATTTCTTAAATTCATTAATGCAGTTGTCTGTTTCAAATTACTTCAATGTACAGGAGCCAGCTGACTTGACTCTCTAACACAAATTAAGTTGAAGAGCTCGAGAGTGTACTGTTACAATACAAGTTTCTACGTTTTGTTTTTGCTGTCAATTTATATACAAAGCCCTAGTTATCAGCATTTACTTCATTTGAGAAGGGATTATCTCACTTTTGCTTAGCCATTCCTTTTTAAAAATGACTTAACTGTTTGTCTGAATCCCTCTTTATCCATGAAATCGAATGGTCCACTCGCAGGCTTAGCTGAGGCAGAAAACTAGTTTCCAGGTACCTGGCCCCACTAGAAGTTACATTACACAGTTTACAAACGCGACCAGGCCATTTCAAACCTGTTTCAATGAACATCTTACGCACAAGATCATGTAAATATCCGTGTACGGGTTTCAGCGAAAACACTTGTTTTCTAAGTCTGAAACTGATTTCGCATGGATTAGCAGATAATCCCAGTGTCTAATCTGTGCATTTTATAGTTGATCAAAATGTCAGTCCTGTGGACAATACAGGCATATATTAGTATGGCAAATTCTTGTGAAATGCAATCAGCGTATCCACAATTAACTGAATTCAATTTTCCATGGGATTTCTATTGTGAGAAAAAATCGCCTTAAAGCCATTTTTTAGATTGTTCCCGTATTTAATTTCTCAATTAATCGAGTTTGTGTCCTTTTAATTCCGTCTTCAGCACTAAAGTAACACTTACCTTTGTACAGAGTAAATTGGGGGGGGGTATATGCGAACAGTACCATAAAACTTTTATGAGTGTGACGAGAAGTCATAAATTTGTTTATTTGTTGACTTCGTTGTAAAAAAGTGAAACGGAGACTTTTAACCTTGATGAATATATTTAAAGTAATAAATATGCCTGTCAAAAATGGTGCAACATAGTAATTGCTTGAGATTTACAAAAAAATAAATGGAATAAACACATTTAAGTCGGAGACATAATAGCACTAACTTAAAGGTGGAGTAAATACGACATAAGAATTGGTTTCATGAATGAATTGTACTATGATGGGTGGCAATGACGAATAAGAAAAATTTGAACTTGTTTTAATTGTGGAGACAGATAAAATGAAACAAGGTTTCTGCAAAGTAATTGGAGTTATTTTTCAAGTACATTATTTTTTTTTAAACGACGCACTTAAAGAGGTAAATAAATACCAATTATTGTGTATTAACGACGCACTTCAAGAGAGTTTTTCCGTCATGATGTCAGAAGTGTGGCAGTTTGTTGTGTTGTCTAGCATTGGAGCATTATGCCACAGACATGTAGCATGATGTCCCACCCAGTCACATTATCCTGACGCCAAGCTGACCAGTCCTAACACTGACCTCTTAACGCTGAGCGCCAAGCCAGTGCCATTTTTATAAGTCTTTGGTACGACTCGGCCGAGGTTCGAACCCGCGACCTCCCACATCCAAGGCGGACGCTCTAACCACTTAGGCCATCAAAGCGGTCCACTTAAAGAGATAAATATAAACACAAGCAATGTATCAGCGATGTACTTCAAGATGTAAATATAAATACAAACACTGTACACCATAAAATACATTTCAGAGTGCATTTATTCCGATTCTATCATTAAGAGATTGTAGATATGCAGGTTAATTAAGGAACGTTTGTTTTTAGCACTAGGCAGACAATGGCTACCAAAATATTCATTAAAAAAAGCAAATACAAACATCTCATCCTTATTCTGTTATTTAAACATTTTGATGATAATTACTGACATAAACCTAACTGTACAATCTATTCGTGCTGCTTGCAAGTATAAAATAGATTTATCTAAATCTCTTCGTGGTCGCATTTAAATGTTTGATGTTCTTTCTTTTACTCTTCGTCCATATACTACATTTACTTTTTTATTCTTTGCGCTTGTCGCGTGTACCTGAGTCCGAGTAGGAATATTTTCTTCTTACAAAATAGATTCACTACACGTCAAAGAGAAAGGGGATTTATGGTAAACATAGCCACCTGTAACCAAAAAGGTCTTCAAAAATTCATGTAAAATAACAAAATATTAACTTTTGTTTCTTTTATATTTTTGTTAAGCTTTATTTTCAATAAACGAAAATTCCCTACTTACAAAAAAAACCCCAAACAACGTTTTTAATGATTTATATCGTAATCTAAGCAATGGAGCACTCAAAAGCCTCACTCGTGTGTGTGTGTGTGTGTGTGTGTGTGTGTGTGTGTGTGTGTGTGTGTGTAATGTTACGATTCTGTAGTCTGTAACTAAGTTACAGTAAGAAGCGAAACCACCAAGATTATTAAAATAAAAAAAAAAAATTAATTTCTCTAATTTACAAAGTGAAAAGTTAAGAGTGAATTAAATCCCAAATAAGCCAAAATGTTCTATTACAAGCCCAAAAGTATAATGTGTTCCGAATGAATTCCTATATTGGATGCGCTGATGTGCCAATAACCTTGAATAGGTCGATGTACTAACAGTCTTGATTATTACGACGATATAATCCAGAATTCTTTGAATGAGTCCCCAATAAGTCCAAAATAGTGCTTTAGTCCCAAAAGTCAATAAGCACTTTGAAATTCCAATGAATAATTTAAATAAATGATTCCTCTCAAATTATAACTGAACACAACAATAAATAATTCACAGACTGAACTTAAACGGGAATTAATAATTTTGTTGACCACAACATAATATAATAACTTTCAGCACATTAAAATGACCAGGATGTGGATCACAAGTTTACTTCCATAACATTCTGAGTTTGTATATAAGCCTGGACCTATTCATTCTGAATTTATACATTTTACTGAAAATTTACCATTGTCAACTAAACTCACGTACATAGATATGTATATATATATATATATATATATATATATATATATATATATATATATATATATATATATATATATATATATATATATATATAAAATCAAATAGAATCGGTTTATGCCAAATGTTTGGACTGTATAATACGGAAAATAATTACTCACAATTACGACATTCTTGTCGATTGTAAATAGCTGTGCATTTGGTTGCCATTCTCACAGACATTTGCTGTTAATGTATTCATTTTATTGCACGTGTGACATATTTCTTGTTATGTACAGCAATGCAATCCTCTCAAAAGCTACTACAGTTAATACGACTGTTGTATAAACAAATTGCCTCTAAGAGATGGTTTAGGAGTCTCTGCTTTAACTCGTTACCTTCTTCATCATCCAATATGCTAATTTTAACACTTCACATACAAATATCTTGACATTTCTTCTTAATCACCTGGGGCCTATAAACGTACCTGCTTGGATTAAGTACGTTCATTTAGAAAGGAAATCTCCAAGGTTTTCAAGTGAAAAAAAAAATTCAGTGTGATACGTTTGGTGTGTCAATGACTCGTGTATATTACACATGGCCAATGGCGGCACTATTTTCGAGATTGTACTACTTACTTACTAAGTTATAAAATCATTCTGCTTTCGGAAGCCTTTAATTAATAACTAAATAATGTAAGATTTAAATGAGTCCGCGTTTAAGTATAATGATAAAAAACAACAAATTTCACTAAAACGTATTTGAAGAATCCGTGTGTAGTGCAAAAGTGTATGTAAATATCACAGCTCATACCATTTGGCTATAACTACAGACATTTTTACGTCATAACCACAGACTTATTGAAATAAATAATAAATACATAGTGTTAAATATTAATTTACAAAATATCATAAAATTATCCGAACACCAAAGAGTAAGATAAACGAAAGTATCCGAAGATTGGCATGAACTCTTTAATCTCTTGGATGAAGAAGATTTCAAAGTAGGACCATTAGAAAATATGCCTTGAATGAAGATTTCATCGAGAGATGTTAACAGCAAAATTGGAAGCAGTAACATTAGATACAATGTGGACCTACCTTAATCGCAATATCTTTTGGCACGTCCATATCGCCTACATTTCCCAGCAATACTACAAAGCCAAAGTGTCCGCGTGCTGTTAATACTCATTGACTGATGCTGGAGAGGTGATCCTACAGTGGTCTATTTGTCTGACACCGATGGTCGCTCATATGCTAATGTTTTCACAAATAAGGAGGTTAACTTAGAGGTTAACTAGTTAACTGTCTGACTGACAAGATATGTCAAAACAATACCCTACGGAAGGGTTTTTGTCATAGGAATTCTCTGTTTGGAAAAACCATCCCACGGTCTTTTGGAAAAGGAGTGACACTTTGTACTATTACACCGTGGAAACTGATTGATTCGTTTCTTGTTTGAATGTTTTGCTCTTGACTTTAGCAACATACTCCCATATAAACAAAATAAATGTGTACATAGCAATAAAGATAGACATACGGATAGACAGTTAGACAGACAGACGGACGGCGGATAGATAAATAGATAGATAGATCTATGATAGAAAATAAATTATAATTCTTTTCATAATGTGTTCAAAAATGTATCTTACAAATATTATTAAGCAAAGGCTGCTGAATTACAATATCCTTTACACTGTCCTTTCTACAACACTAGAGCTCTAACTTGTGAGACAAATGAATTGTAATTCAGCAAGACGCAATCCCAAGAGAAACAAAATATAGATTTCGAAATAGTAAAATTACGATAAATGGGTTTAATATATGGTTTTCTTACGGTATAGTTAATGTTCCTCTTGGATTTTCTGTCCTGAGAAATTAACATCGACTGGACTCACGGCATTATTTTCTTAGTTTGTCAATAATTGTTTTAATTAATTCAGCAGTGACCAAGTGTACGTCATCATCAAAATAATATAAGCTGCCAACGAATAAATGAACTGACTGCTGTTATGAATTTTAATTTCATTGATAAATAATTACTTTCACCAATTAATATTATTCGCACTCTTTATAGCATCGTATCTGTAATTACCAACAATAATCTGACATTATCAATTATTCGCTATTATAATTGTTGTTGATGATGATGATGACGATGATCATAATGATGATGTTCCCAACTCAATCTGTCGTTCTTGGCACCCGCTGTTGCCGTTTATATGCGCTTCTTCACATAGGTGTTAAATCCGACACATATACATCACACAGCTGTGCATGACATTTACAATGCCTCGCAAAGGTTAGGACTGTATAACCATCGTTATGGTTCTTAAATCAATTTTCTTTCGTCTCAGAACGCACATCAATCCTGGATATAAGCAATTTCGTCCGCAACGCAGATTAGCATTCCAGACCTTT
The DNA here is from genome assembly GCA_016617855.1 of Megalonaias nervosa. Classification (NCBI taxonomy): domain Eukaryota; kingdom Metazoa; phylum Mollusca; class Bivalvia; order Unionida; family Unionidae; genus Megalonaias; species Megalonaias nervosa. Next base: position 4,278 of record JAECUM010069811.1, on the reverse strand, counting down.
TTCAAGCTGATATACAGGCAAGCGTTTGGGTGGTCAGTGATATTCCTGTTGCAAGTAACATAGAAATCATCTAACAGAGAAACCGTTCACATTCATTCACATAAATGTCCATGGACTCTGCAAACACATATGAAAAGCCACGTAATATTTTGTTGTATGCTACAATAATGACATCCATTCTTCGCCCTGACAAATCCCGTAAATACAGATTTGGTCGGTTCCATCTTGATACAGTCGAACCATTCATTGTAGATGGTAATTTATACGTTGGATTTGGCGTTATTCGTTCAATAAGTAGCCCATTCTAGGTCATACAGAAAATGAGCACACACAATAAAACTGAAATATCCCTAAACTTCTTTTATGTTTTGGTTACAGTCAGTGTGAGGTCCCTGGTTTTACATTTTTTCCAAGACTTTTAAAGTTGTGTTGGCATCTAATTGCACAATAAACAAGAAAATCACATAACCTGTATAATTTTAGACGTATAGTTCAGAGTGGTCCATCTACAGGCCCGCAGGTCATTTTTTGTAAACTATAATATACAACCACGCCTATCTTTGAAAAATGATTTTTCGGTATTGTTAATTAAAAGTTAACAGAGTGCACTTGTTCGGGTTACGCTTTGGAAGAATATCTAGTCAAGAATTAAAGGCGCTAATTATAAATCATATAGACAGTTTCTACTTCTTTTTTTTTTTTACGCGAACTGAGTAAAAACGAACCACACATTCAGCGTCTAAATCAACTCGAGTTCTGCAAACACTGTTTCTGGAAAAGTACTATCAATAAACGATAGCTTTTAAGGAAACGATGTCCATGACGTAAAGTGTTCACATCCAGATCTTTGTGTGGGCTACATAATGTCAGTCTTGTTACAGTAGACACCATGGCTGACCCTGTTTCCATATTATTCAAAGTCAGTCTTATACTATCGGAGCATGCGCAGAAAAACAGGAAAACAATCGGAGTGTGCACAATTCTATATAATAAAAATTCTGATATTAAGAGATAACTGTGTGAATAAAAGTCTAAGGAAAATCATATGTACTTAAGTTGATATCAGTCAGAAGTTCAGTTGAACTGGACGATACTGATAGTTGCAGATGGCAAATATGGCAGTGCCATAAACTTGCCAAACATTAGTCCAAAGATAATTAACAATCTGAATGGGGGAAAGGATGCAAGTTAATATGTGAGATTCGTTGTTCGGTTTTGAAATAAAAATTAAATTAATAACTGCGTAACTCTGATACATAAAAGCAGGCAAAGGGGTCTCCGTCTCCGAGATACTTGTCAGCAAAAGAAATATTTTCTACAGGTTTTTTTCTTGATGAATCACTAATAGAAAAGGAAAGCTTAAACTCTTTTAATTTAACTGTTCATCTTATAAGATCCTGGAGTGAGAAGCGAGGAGGGGGTGGGTAATCACATGCAGGTCAAAGTGAGAGGGATAAAAATATATCGGTCATTATAGGTTAATGTTCTCTTATTTAACTTAAAGTATAAACCCATGATTTACGGTGCATACTAAGAAAGAGACATTTTCATAATTTTGTGGTATAAATCACTGATCTTCTTGCAAAATTTGTTATTTCTTTCCCCTAGAAAAATAGGCGATTACGTAAATTAGCTGTGTTGTTATTGTAGTGATATAATGCCTTTTACTTCTGGGAGATATCTGGATGGAAGTTAATAACATTATATCATCTTTTCTTAATGCAGCTATCGATATAATATTATACTCCATGATTCATATTTAACATAATCTTTTGATTAAAGAATAATTACTCAACCAGTCAGCATGTGATTGAAAGTAGCATTGGCTGCCTTTGGCAAACTTTAAATTTACAAATCAGGGCAACTCTCAATGCGCACTTCTGGAGTATTGGGCATTTCAGAGAGATTAGGAAGAAAAATCTTATTAGTGATCACTAATTATTCGTGTCTATATGTAACAAAAGGATATGCAGGTAAATACATTTCTTATGGCTACTAAACAACCACTGCATGACAATATAATGTCTGATTCATTAGTGTGAATTTTAATTAAATAAACAGAAACAGTAATAATAGACATCTCTCAACACAGTTTCTTATTATAAGTGATTTTTGAAGACAATGCAAGCGTATGAGCGCACTGTCGCTACTGTAATACTCTGCGCTCAGTCTGAATGGACCATACATATATACAATTATGATTTATGCAATAGTATGTCTGCTCTGCGTTAGATTCATTCACCGTTCTTTATCCGGTCTCACTTGCATGAGCTCAACATCACCTTTACGAACACTGAAAAAGACAGCAAAGTATAATCAGAAACCCATTATTGCGTTCTTGCATGGATTTTGAGAACCCTTTAAAACTATTATATGTCTTTCAATTACTGGTTCCAAATGAAAATTTTTGCATAATTATGAAAATGGTTCAGGGCGTCAAAAATGTATGTATTAAGTTCAGCGACCCTAAATAGCAGGGAAACCGGTCCTAAGCTGTGTACATACAATGCAAAAATGTACATAAGATTGAGAAAGTGAACATGGTATTGTGCTGCATAAAGAATGACATACAATTATGAACGAATCAGATAACACTAAATCACATATATACTTCTCTATTGAGATTTCGTCCAGGAATAATTATGCCAGGTGCCAATATTCAAAGCTTCTCTCCAGATTCACTGTATATGACGACGTATATGTATATCCGTTACGTTCAAGTTCAAACATGCTTGTGGAACTCAAATTTCTCTCCTTCCTATGATTAAACTTGACTTTAAAAAATGTTTAATCACACGACGTCTCTGTAAAACCTAATTCAGTTAAAATATGATGCAATGAATACAACATGTATTAATTTATCAATAAGTGATCCGTACAATCGTAGTTTATGTGACCGTCTCCGTTGATATCTGCTGTACGTAGCATTTCGTCTACCTCCTCCTCTGTTAATTTGTCCCCGAGGTTGATCATCACATGACGTAGTTCCGCCGAGCTGATGAAGCCGTTCCCTTCCTGGTATAATTACAAGTTATTGAGAAGAGATAATATTTGGTTTGAATTACGGTATGCGGGCCACAGACCCGCAAAAACAATTCAAAGAAAGTTCGAAAGAAAAATTAAAATTATAAAACGTACAGTAGAAACTTAACGAACTGATTTTGAATTATTTGACATACCTGTTTATCTGGGTCTCGTCCAACGGAATGTCTAAGACGCTTTCTCCTTGCATGATCACTCAAACAGTCATTATTCGTTAATCATTTGGAATAAACGATGTTTACAGTATTTATAATCTAAATTTGTCAAATAGAATGAAGAAAGGGACTAGCATAGGTTGCCAATTTATTTGACATAAAGAGGATATCTACTTGTTTTAGTAGATGCAATAAAGTGGATTGAAAGCGGTGCGAGTGACAATACGAAATGTTTCTTCTTCACAAGTAAATATTTCGTTATACATATAAAATAACAAACTTAGATTTTTGGTTGTAATTGATTTGTATAGGTAGAAAACGTAGATCTGCTTGGATATATGCCTTTCTGCGCCTCAGCTGTTAATCCTACAGACGAATAAGCCTTATCACTACATCGATAGAAAGAAGTTCCGAAATTTAGAACAGTAGCTTTCAAAATAATATCTCTCCTAAATAAGAATTCCTCTTTTGTTTATTTAATAACTGCTTATACGACAAATGAAAAGGTTGTTTTTTTGACACATTTCTTGCGCAGACTGACACAGTGAACACGTTTCTAAATTAATGTTTAATTTATAAATTTCTCCTCGATACTGAATTCGCAATTACTCACTGACTTTTAAAATCCGTTGCTTGCTCGTGTTTTAAAGGTCACTGGCCACCTATATTGTACAAACGTGTGATATTATTATGGTCATAAACAAAACTTATCTGTTATGTATGCACACCATAAAAATGTTTAATTAGACTTAAAAATCCTCTTTTTTAAATGAAAAAATTATTCGGCAATCTCCGTAAACAATCGGTAGTTTCCGCTGCCAAAAACGGATATGGAGTACATTAAACCGTTCTATTCAACCTAGCCATTCAAGTGTTTAATTCCCCCACGTAAATGTCTATGTATATGTCTTACGAGAGTGCTTTTGCACAGCAAATATGGTGCACTGTGTTGCATATGGAAGTAGCTAAAAGAGTGATGATGGGAAAAATGGTTCTTTCTTTTTCCGAAAGACCCTGTTTACCAGAAACAAAGTGGATTTGACGCTGTGGGATCGAATAGGATGAGGGGATAGGAAAGTTG
>JAECUM010069810.1:0-15418 GCA_016617855.1 Megalonaias nervosa | reverse complement strand
TCAGATTTTATATGTTGTTCAATTCATGTGTCCTTAAATTGTTATTTCCAGCATAAATGTATATGTGCAGCGCATTAAAAGTCATTTTAATAATGACTTGTTGTGATTTGTGGTTACTATCAAACTGCATGAAACTGCTGATTCAATGCATTTTCAGATTAATGAAGCAAAATAAGTGCTAATATATCTAATTTCAAATTTTCGCAAGACGTATTATCACTATGTGCGATCAGATGCTCAACATTGAGTCAGGAAACTACTTCATGCAAATTGTAGGATTATACTGTTATTACATAAGTCTAAAGGTAAAACAAAAATAATCATTATGCATCTATAACCATAAAAAGGGCTGGTTGCCCAGGGCAAGTACTCATTAAACTCTTAAATCCGACGTCAAGTTTATAGCAGTATACCTAGAAAAATGCTTGCCACACCATTATGATATTAACAAACCAAAAACTGTGTAACAATTTATATCTTTTTTTTTTATAAAATGAAATAACACAAATATCTAAATAGGTAAAAGTACATGTAAACTACTTTATGTCACTTTTAGTATTATTGTATTTCAAACAGGAAAAGTAAACATTGTAAATCAGCTGTTAATTTATAGTATCGATAAGGTGAATTCATGTTGTCAGAGATTTCATCGTACTTTATTGATAAAACGTCCGACTCCTGTGATTCAGCTTACCAACATTCAAGGAACCATAACTGTGAACAAAAAAGGTTCTTTGAATATGAAGAGTTACCTTTCCTTACTATTTACTACTCTCTCTCTCTCTCTCTCTCTCTCTCTCTCTCTCTCTCTCTCTCTATATATATATATATATATAATGTGTGTGTGTGTGTGTGTGTGTGTGTGTGTGTGTGTGTGTGTGTGTGTTAGAAATATCATGGATTTCAAAGACTTGGTATAAAGCAATTTGATATCCACCTGTCTGCTTATTCTGAGCGTCAGGTAATTCTGCGCATCGATACGTCATTTCTGTAAACATTGGATCGTTGTTGCTCGGTCGAAAATATCATTTGTATGAAAAAAGAACGATCTTCCTTTAATTAAGGAAAGTGACATTCATAAAGTGTACACAAATATCCTATATTTATAATCTAAATGCATATGAAAATGAGATTTCTAAATGTCAACATAAAGACCCACCCCATGGCCTTCCTGAACTTGTAACGCCGAAAAAATCTATTTCTCTTTCAAAATAATACAAATAAATACATTAGTTAAAAGACAGAAATGTTTACCTTAGAACAATACTGCATCTTAATCCAAGTTTCTCATTTACATGACGTTGTCCCACAGCTACTTTTTCGTCTGAAATCCAACTTGTCAATCGCCGATCGAATTTATTCTCAAGAACTTTCCGGGCGTACAGTCTGTTTTAAACTCTTAGCAATATTTCCATAAACGAGATCTTACATCCGATTCATTTTTGTTTCTCTTCAGCATAATAGCTTATTTTTTTTAATAAAATGCTTAACTTCTACAATATTTTTTTACAAGATCGGTTTACTTTGCTTAGAATCTCTGGCCATTTAGTGGCATAATTGTGTTGAAGTTTGTAAAACACGTTATAAACCTGACCTAATTCCTCGGTTGAAATTCTAACAGAAAGAGTCCATAGTAACGTTTTTCATTTCCATTGCACGATACATAAACATTACATGTTTTCAAAGCGTTGCCTAGAATAGGCCGACATGTCACTAGTCATGAAAACACTAGGGTAGTATTCCGTGTGTCCAAAATTAGTATTATTTTGAACAGAACATTCTGGTGACACTATGCCTCTTTTCAAATGGTAAGTAGTAATGACTGCTACAATGTGTTGGACAGCATGTAATATAAGCTTGCTTTCATGTTGTGGAACTTTTGTATATCTCTAGAGATAAGGATAATTAAGACAAGCAAGATTGATTATCTGTTGTAGAAAAATCCTCCAAGGACAAAGTTTTGCAATTTATAAAATGGGTTTTCAATTAGAACAATATTTAAAAAAATAATAAAGTGTACTTAACTATCTTGCAATTTAGGATGTCAAACCATAAATTACTTGGTGAATCTTGTCAATGGAATAAAATTCCATGTAAATAAAGAAAATCAGTCAAATGTTAAAATAACATTTTGGGTGACAAATTCCCTCACTGAGTGTGAATTCTTCAAGGAGGCTAGACTGAATTTGGTTAAAATTAATATTACGTACGCCCAAATATTTTGAAATCTCAATGTTTAATGAAAATAACAGCAAAACAGTAGTGAATGTTTTAAACATATTAGTTAGCAAAGGTAGGAACGAATTAGTGAATAACAGACTGGATAGATATCTGTGATGATTTTGCGTTCGAACCGTTTATGACTTTTAAATATAAGTGAAACGTATGATATAATAGAACTTTGATTGTACTTCACTCATATGCCTGGGGCCCCAAGCGCTCACCATTCCAGATCACTGCCATCTCACTTATGTCTGCGTGGGTTGCAATCTCGAGCTCAGCTAATGTGGTTACGTGAGAAAGCTTACCAGTAGCTTCTCGTGGGTACCTGGTTTATCTCAGGGTTTTCCCGGTTCTTCCTCCCCCACCAGTTATATTGGTCTCCATGTATAACCTATCATGTTCTGAAAACCAAAACGGCGTTAAACCCCACAAATAAACAATAGTCATGTGCCTTTTGTGTATGACCTGAGTATCTTTTTTGCATTGTCTTTTTATGTTTTGTTCCGTAGTTCTAAAAATATTTCTAAACACTGTAATCTGGTTATTGCTGCATTGGAGAAATATAACACACCTCTGCAAAATCCACCAAAAATTGTATTTAACTCATAGTGCTTTTCCTTTCGGCAACTTTTGATTATTCACAGCTGTCACAGAAACTCAGCCGCGTTTAAATGATTCTCACAATATCGCATTGTTTTGATATTTGCGAGAAGGCTAATTATCGTAACTGAGCGACAAGTGGTCTCAATACCTAAGGAAATTCCATATTTACTCCAGGGGTGGGGATGACTTAGACAAGTAAGCGTTTGAAACGACTAATCATCCACTCATGTTTTAATGCAAACAGAACTGACTCCATGGTGTGTGTGCGTGCGTGCGTGTGTTATCCTGACACCACCAGTCCAAGCACTAATCCTTTGATGCCTTAGTCAGCACGCTGATGCCATCTCCACCGTGGAGCGGAGGATCGGTATTGCCGATTGACATTTGAACCGCCAATCAAGTTAAGATCGCCCATAGAAAGACCGAGACATCACGAGTAATAAACAATCAAATACCATTTCAGCAGTCAGTTATGTTTATTTTGATCATATATATGAACAATATAAATTAATTCTAAAAGTTTTGTATATTTCATACAGTTAGGAAACTTAAGCTATGACCTGACGAGAGGTCCAGCTTGATGAGCTTCTCTTGTAAATTTATCCTGCTGTTTGAGTATAAAAAACAATCCTCTGAAGTATGGACAATTAAATTCCAGATTGTAGTTCAATTCTGAATGCATGTGTACTGTAAGGAACTGGCCATTTAATTTCATGGGGCCAAGTTATTATTTCCGACCGGTAATTTTATTATATCATTCATCACAAGTATGATTGTTTCAAGTAAAGCAGGGAATAGCACAGTGTCCATTTTATATCACAAATCAAAATAAACCAATAGTTTTCAAGCATTTACCCCCCCCCCCCATTTTAGATAATTAAATGGTCTCTCCCTCATAAAGACTTGGCTTCGGCGGATGTTCAGCAGAAATCAAGGCAGTGACCATTGTAAACGCCGTTATAAAATATTACCATCAAAAGATGTCAATTTCAGCTTGGGAAAGGAGCGTTTCTATCACACGAATGGCTTGGCGCATTGCGCTTAATACATGTAGCTCAAATTATGATCCAGTCATTAACAACGGAAGATTTACTGATTTACATGTTAACAGAAAATGAACAATACCCACCCAAGACCGAAACGTCATGCGTGATTTACAATCAGATACTGCTCGACCTTGTGAGTGCCAGTATTCATCCGAGAAAACGAGTTCATATTTTCCCATACAAATGCAGTAACTTTTTTATTATATACTCATTTTCTTATTCTATCTAACGATTAATGATATAAAAATAATACACAACAAAAAAAAAAAAAATAATTGAATTAATGCTGTATTATAAAATAAATACACAAGCAGAAATTCATCAATACACAACAATATTAATGCGCACATAACCCCGCCCAGCAAAATTTGAATTTTCGTCGCGCGCTCGACATCAGTTTCAAAAAGAATTGCCGCTTTTTGTCTACTTTAAACTGAAATTTAGAGTCACATTGGCAATAAAAGCGCATTGCAACAATTGGTCTTGAATGAATGAATTTTCTTTTTGTCGATTCTATTCAATTCCGCTAGATTTATTAGTTGCTTCAATTCCACACAACACACACTTGTCTGTGATTTGAGCAGGGAAGGACACGTTTTGACTCAGCTGCATGTGTGTTTCCGTTCTGTCATTGACTATTTTGGAATCATATGGAAAATATGCACTCTTTCAACTGTAATTATCAAAAAGATGCTGCGGAATTTCACGTGCATTTTATTTTTAGTGCAGTAAGTAGAGTGCATTTGGAACGTAGTCGAAATTACAGTACAATTTCGATAAATGTGTAGGCAAGCTTTAGAACTAATGACATCGCTCATGTAATTTTGGAATTGCAGAACGAAGAATGTACATTCTGAAGAAATTCAAGATGCAAAAATGTATGTATATTTTTGACATTTTTATTTCCAGCTAAAGATGTTTATGCGTTGGCACTTGCATGTTTCCCCAGTTATGTTATGACCTGTACTCAGTATCATGGCATCTATCGCTAGCCTAAATCCGAAACATTGTACCAACAAAGTCAACGCGGAAAATTGAAAAGCATCTGGTGTATCACAATACATTCACCCAGCGGAAATAAAAATTCTTCGGCATCTCGGCTTATTGGCTCTGAGGCTCTTACTTTCCAAACAAGACCTTTATCTCCTTTTTTCCCCACAAATTTAGTACTTTCACTTAGAAAATGGTATGTATCTGACAGATATGCGATAGCCCTTGCCCTCAGTATGCTTTTATATGCTATTTTGATATACCCAAGAGATCATTGGTCATAGTCTAACAATTCCATTGACTAACTGTTACGAATATTTCTCCTAAATAACTGTTTAAATGATCAGAATGGCATTTTCAATACTGCGTCTCTCGTGTTTGTTGTGGACATCGTGAATATCAGATTCATTCGTTTGCTTGTTTTGAAATTTCATTTGTGACTCAGTAAACTCGTCCATATCATTTTATCATCTTTACTTTCAAATACACGAAACAGCTGGGACGGCACAATTCACCCAAAACCTGCCCAGATCCACCACAAACATGATGTAAATCAAATGAAACACACCCAAAACCACATGAAAACATTGGAAAGACTACTATCTTGTAGAAACAGACAACAAATTATGCCGCATTTAGTATTTACATCGGATGGAAATGACAAAAGGGAGATAAAAGTTGTTGGATTCACCCACCAAGTCAAAACGGACCCAGTCAATATATTCTAAGTAAAACGACCTCATTGTGAAGTAAATAATGGCCCATCAGTGCCATACATATCAACGAGGATGAACACAATTACATATGCACGACATTACAAATATTTTTACATGTATTTGTTCTTATCTTTATTAACAATTGGTTGTCGCTAAGGGCTATAGCGATACACTGTATTTCTTATGACGTTTTCTTTAAATTCTTGTTTTTACAAATCGTGTAAAGGCACTAATTCTTTTTTCCCCTCAATTAAGTGCTGATCTATTATTTACTTTATACTTCACGTCACTGCATTTAAGAATGTTGTCGTTGCTTAAAATTTAATGATAATCATCAAGCAGTCTTCTGCGCATGAGGTTCATTTATGCGAGGCAGATGGTAAGATATATAAATATATACATACAAACGTAAGGCAAAATAATGCCTTCAAAACACAAAAAAAGTTTGGGTACAAACCACATTCTTATTTGAGTACATGTTTTGACAAAGCGCCGGTCCACGGAAGTTACAGAAGGCGGTACAAATCAAAGAAGTGAGTAAATAAAAGGTAGGATGTTCTAAAATGAATAAGAATGATGAGATTATTTTGTAATTGATTTGATTGGCATAAATAAAGTTCGCAATAGCAATTTGTATCATTTCAGAATTTATGCTACAACGAGTATAATTGCTACATCAAGTATATTTGTTTATTTAAATTCAGTTGTGCAAAATGGGCCCAAAGCGAGCCAAGAAATATCATTGTGGCAGTTGTAGTGCAGCTTGTGCATCTAAGTGTGTTTCCTGTATTACGTGTGGAAATTAGTATCATAGACAGTTGTTGTTGTTGTTGTGGGGCTTAACGCCATTTTTCAGCACACGACAGGCTATACATGGCGGCCAGTATTAATGGTGGAGGAAGAAACCGGGAAATCTCCGGAAAGAACCACCGACCCACGAGAAGCTACTGGCAAGCTTTCTCAGATATCCGCATTCGCCGAATCCTAGACTCGAACCCACGCAGACAGAGGTGAGATGGCAGTGATCCGTAACGTAGAGCGCTTTAGACCACTCGGCCACTCGGGGCCCCCCATCATAGACAGTGTCAGTCCGTGAGTGAATGAGAACTAAGAAAATGGGGAAAATTGGATTTGAATTATGTGTTTCTCCTGTCATTCTCTGAATGAATCATGGTTTGACTTAGTGCACTGCAACGTCTCGAGACAGTGAGTCAATGACAGACTTACTTAACAGTTACAAATGGTTACTTTAGTTTGGTGAAAGCAGAAAAATGAACGATAGCTTGATGAATAGAAAAATACCTCAGCAGTAAAACAAGCCATAGATTATGGTGGTGGTGGTGCCTTCAAAGCAAAATGAACGAAGTTTTCGGAAGTTACTTACCTTGTCTCTTTTATAGTATGATACACAAGATGATATGTCAGAATAGGTCATAGAGTAATCTGAGATACTTTTGTCACTCGGTATGATTTTCTTTTCCTTCAGATTATTGGTGGGGGAGGGTTGTTTGTTTTTTTGTTTTTTTTTAAATCAAGCTCGCGTCGAGCACCTGTGATTTGGACAATTAAATTCCAACTGTAGGCCACTTTTGTTTTACAGAAAAAAAAAAAAAAAGCAAATTCAGAATTACGAATCACGTAAAGACCCAGTCACGAGACTGAATATATACTTGTTCAGTTTTAACTGCACATGTAGTGCAAAGAACTGTCCGTTTCATTTATGGGGCTAGATTGTTCTTTCCGACCGGAATCTTTTTTGTTGTTTCATTGATCACAAGATAAGTTTATTTCAAATAAAACAAGGACTGGCATGGTGTCATTTTTATAATACAAACCTCCAGTTTAAATCCCCCCCCCCCCCTTTCCAATCCTGTGATTGGCTACCAGAAGAAATAGTACAATATATGACTGAGAATTCATTACGGTCAACACCCCTCCCCCGCTAAAAAAAAGTACACACACAAACGCAGTCACCTGAAATTTGACCATTGTTTTATTCTTGAGCATGTTTATTGGGTATCATGCAGACTTTGAGTAAATAGAAACACAGACTTTTGCTTTGGTGATCTTTCGAGGAAGTTAGGACCCTTCTGAAATTCTGGACCTCCCCTAAACAAACATGACCAGATCCGGCCCTGTTCGTGCATGGGGTAACTATCGGAACTTGTGCAACATTGTTTCACATCAGTCAAGTACCGGTATGATTGCAATTTTGGTGTAAAATGTTTGACGTTTAACGTTCGTTATCGTTCTTGTCATTGCAGAGAGTGCAATATTATTGAATTTCATATGATATTTACTTAACAATGTATATTGCACTAACTGCAACTGAAATAAAGTAATGTATGCGTGTGTACATTCCGATCAACGGTAATGAAAATTCCAAAAACAAATAATATGATCCACTGCACTAAATGTACTTGAAATAGATCCATTAGCACTTTCTTAAGTCTTGGTTCTGTTTTAAGTAGAGGATTCCTTAATACGCAGTAAAAAGCTCTAATGCACTATAAGATAAATGTAGAGACCAAACTTTGTATTACTGCTACTTATATGTCTTTTATTTGCATAAAGTCCTTATATCATGTTAGAGAAATGTAACAGCCATCATTTTGTCAGTCGATGGATCCATCGATAAATGGATCGATTGAGAGATTAGGAATCAGCCTCATATCTTCCACTCAATCCAATTTTGCTGCAAAGCAGTATACACGAGAAATCTGTTAAATACTATCGAAATAAATTGGCTTGCATGTTTGTTTGGGGGGGGGGGTATTTATTTTTTTTATTTTTTTTTTATTTGTTTTTTTTGTCCCAATAGCCATATGCTCCAATAGTCACAAACAGGAAACTGCACTGAAATAATTAAACATTTTATATCTATATTACAATTGGGGGCTACTGACACATCATTCCCAAATGACTGATTAGTTTTTTTCTGTCATGATAAAAAGTTGGTTTTTATATTTTTACTTACAAGAATGAATAATAATGCCTTAAATTTGTTGAACATTTAAGATTTGACTATTTCCACATTAGTATTCATTTCAACAATATATTGATGTCCAGATATTTATGAACAGTTACCAAACTTCTGCTGTTAATGATAGGACCATAATCTGAGATACCCAGTACAATGTACTAATTCTGGTGACTTCATATTTAACTGTTAGAAACAAACCTTTCCCATGCTGAAATTGACATCATCTTCTGATAAATAAATTTTACAACAGTGCTTACAATTGTCACCGTCTTTACTTCTGCAGAATATCCACTCACGCCAACTCATTAGGAGGAGACCATTTAAGTTTCCAAAGGGTTACATTACTTGAAACAAACATATCTTGTGATGAATGAAAGAATAAAAAAATTACCCCAATCAGAAAGAACAATAAATTAAATGACCAGTCCCATACAATATAAATGCAATCAGAACTGAATTAAAGTTCATAATTTTGTACATGTATATTCAGCCTTGTGACTGTGCCATTACTTTTTAAGGACTTAAACAAGTGATAAGCATTTAAGTGTTAATTCTTTTTTCTTTTTCGAACAGAAGCAGCTGCCATGTCTGAATCCAAGTGTTTCTAAATTTTTCTTCAATTCCTACTCCCCATGAAAAACTTTATTTGGGTTCACAATAAATATCCATACAAAATATCAATCACTCCTCCCAACTGACCATGTACGTCATTTGGTGCTGACTGCCGAGCACCTAAAATATTCATACGAAAACGCAAAATGATCTCTCAAGTAATATTACCATGTAAGACTGCTCATATTTGTGCACCGTATGGTTGAAATAGAGCAATAAGAATATCCAACAAATTGGAGAACCATGTTTCAGAGGTCTCAGAAACGCTTAATCATGTGTATTTGACGCAATTTTTTTTTATCTGGGACACAGAAAATAATTGCGCAGGTGTCCTCTGTATGCACGCAATAGCTGTGTGGCAAATTAAAATGACTTGCCAGTCCTGTTTCAAGCACCTGCTGAGTGTGAAAATGTGTTGATCAATTGATCATTTTAGCTGTGCTGATATTTACAATGACACAATTCAGTGGCTGAAAGGCCCCAAAATGTACATGTTGTCATTATGAGTACATCAAAGGAACAAAAACATGACGCATTATCTGGGCGGCAAGTTTAAAGACTTAGACTAGATGCAGAGTGGTGGGAAAATGTGCTGATACTTACAATGACTCAATTCAGAGGCAGAAAGACCCAGAGATGTACACATGGTCATTATAGTAGTACATCAACTGAATAACTTTAGCTTTCATTATCTTGTTCATTTCATAGTGTAGCCGAAAAAAGTAGCGCTGATGACCTCGAAATTAAGACATGTCAAGACTTAGATAAAATGCTGTTTGCAAATTTGGATAAGTATTTTGGGGTTAAACAGCAAATTGACTAAGGTTGTAATGAGATTCAGAAGAGTGCTAAAGTTGCTAGAACTGATAGTTCGCATGGAACGGTAGCCAGATATAAAAAGTGTGATGCCTGGCTAAGTGTTTCAAATAAGGCCTTTCCTTGAATTGACAAAATTCATTCTGACTCTAATGGACAAACAAGAGCTATATGTCAGTGGTGTAAAGAATTTGGAAAATTAAACTCAGAGATAAATACTGGTTCTGCTCATCTGGACATTTAGCCACTTCAGGTATACCCAACATGTTTATGGGAGGGGACTGCAATTTTTGCTGGTGGGACTCCTTTTTTACCAAAATAGGAGTCCTGGGCTCCTATTTGTAAAATCCTAGCAAGACTTCTGATGTTTGGCAGTATTCTTAACAGTCTTTACATTTCATACCAGAACTTAAGAACCAACCATTCCATGTTTAGGTGCAGGTGGTGGTGCAGGTGACATTTGTTTCAAAATGCCCACAACCAAATAACCATACATATATAATCTGACTAGTGTTAGTACTTGTGTATGTCAAATTTCAAAGAGTTATGCACATCATGCAATTTACAACACATTTCACATTTGTCAGTTTGTGTCATTTCAACACTATGCGTCAGTGGTTTCCAATATTAAATGATTTCCAATACTAAATGGTTTCGAATACTTCATAATTCAATGACTCATACAAATAAATCCCTGCTCCCAGTTTTATCTGTAATCTTGTGTTCAAACTTTTGTAAAATGCTTTTTTCTCCTAGAATTTGAATTTTAGTATTTTGGCTTGTGTACCAACGAAATTTAATTTTCAAAATGCTACACATAATCAATACTAGTATGTACCTTATCTTCATGTGTGCTGTCAAAAACAATTTCTTGGTACATGAGGTAGCATAAATTTCATATTTGAGTTGTACAGTATGTCACCAGTGTGTAACAACATTATGTATGTTCATGCACTGAGACAAATTACTGTTCATCATAAACAATTTACCGCATATTTCACATTTGTATCACATGTCATCAGAGTGTATCTTCAAATGGGACAACAGTGTTTCTTCATTGTACTGCCAAATTAGAACTCTGTATAAACAATTTCCCACATATTTCACATTTTTATCGTTTGACACCGGTGTGTATCTTCAAGTGCTTTTTCAAATGACAGCTCACTCTAAATGATTTACCGCATAGCACACATTCGTGTGGTTTGTCACCAGTATGTATCCTCAGATGTGTAGCCCAATTTGAGCTGTCATTAAACAGTTTGCCACATATGTCACATTTGTATGGTGTGTCACCTGTATGTATCCTCAAATGTATGAATAAATGAGATCTCCTGAGAAATAATTTCCCACATATTTCACAAATGAAATGTTTGTCTCCACTGTGTTTTTGAGTGGTTTGACAAATTGGATGTCTGGCTAAACAATTTCCCACAAATTTCACATTTGAATGGTTTTTCACCAGTATGAACCCTTATGTGTTTTGATAAATACGATCTGTGGCCAAACAATTTCCCACAGAATTCACATTTATAACATTTGTCACCCGTATGAATCATCGAATGCATGGACAAAGCAGAAATCTGGCTAAACAATTTCCCACATATATCACATTTGAATGGTTTGTCACCAGTGTGTATTCTCAAGTGTTTTGATAAATCAGAACTGTTGCAAAACAATTTTCCACAAACATCACACCTAAATGGTTTGTCACCAGTATGTACTCTCAAGTGTATGGACAGATTAGAACTGAAGGTAAACAATTTCTCACAAATTTCACATTTGTATGCTTTGTCACCAGTGTGTATCCGTAAGTGTGTGGACAAATTGGACCTCAGACCAAACAATTTCCCACAAATATCGCATCTAAATGATTTGACACCAGTGTGCACCCTCATGTGTTGTGACAAATTAGAACTCCACCTAAAGAATTTCCCACATATTTCACATTTGTATGCTTTATCATCAGTATGTATCCTCAAGTGTGTGGACAAATTAAAAGTCCGGTTAAACAATTTTCCACATATGTCACATTTATATGGTTTTTCACCAGTATGTATCCTCGAGTGTATTGTCAAATGAGATTTATTACCAAACAATCTACCACATATTTCGCATTTGTATGGTTTGTCTCCAGTGTGTGTTTTTGAGTGGGATGACAAATTTGACTTGTGGCTAAACAATTTCCCACAAATATCACATTTGAATGGTTTGTCACCAGTGTGTAGTCTGCTGTGGCTTAATAAATAAGACCTTTGGTCAAACAATTTCCCCCAGAGTTCACATTTAAAGCTTTTTTCACTGGTGTGTATCCTAGTGTGTTTTGTCAAATTAGCGCTGTAGCTAAATAATTTGCAACAAATTTGACATTTGTAGGGTTTATCAGCATTGTGTAACCTCACTTGTTGTTCCATTATAGAATATCCTAATAATCATCATGTGAGATGTGAGCTTTCTCCTGCATGTCGTGCTGGCGTGACCTTAAGCATCCATCATTGCAGTTGGTAGGATTTGGGAATCTCCATGTATACAGCCTGTGTTTACATTTAGCGCCTAGCATTGTCCAATCGGTACAAGTTACCGCGATACGAAAACGGTCACTAGATTAACCGGAATAAAGGCATTTACCAGAATAAATACCGGAATAACAGTATTTACCCGACTCAATACCGGAATAAAAGTAATTACTGGAATAACTGTGTAGTACCAATATAAAACGAAAATTTAATCTCTTTTCAAGCTTAGTTTTTATTGATACAAGGCATGGCTACAGACGATGTAAATTTAACTAAGAATTAAATATAGTTTTAGTTTGTTGTAATCAAAAGTTATTTAGTTCAGGAATTTACGATTTATTTCAGGGTGTTCGTCATCCCACTCCGTATTAATTTTATACGATGTTTGTATACACAACTGATGATAATTGACAAATTTATTAAATCATAAAATGTACAGTTAATAAATTTAGATAACTTATGACGAAGAGCGTAGAAATTTTATCTTTATCATAAGCACACATTGTAGAAGAATTCTTTATATCCTTATATGCATTCATCCAAACACACAACAAGTATTTTTCTTCAAACTAATGCGAAGGATAGCCGAATACGTTTGTCATTTCACACCGTGCAACTGATACTTGCTTAGATTGAAACTTTGTTAATATTTTAAAACTAGTTATTTTCCGTTCTAGGATGGGTGTGATACATTTTAACAATAAAAAAAAAAAAAAAAAAAAAGTTTTTAAAAAAGTTAATTCAAATTATGGTAGTACTCTAGTTATGCTGTTCCATAACTAGATGAGCTTCCCTTGCTTTTGTCTCGGTTTTCAAAGCTGGTTTACGTTTTCATTTCCTTTGATGTAAAAATATACAGAACAATATCATATTAGGAAAAACTATGTTAAAATGTCTCTCCAAACAGCATGTAAGCTAATAACTCCACGGGCTTTGTGTGCTAGCGCGTCTCACTGTACACATTTGTGAAAGTATGTGTCTATGTTTTAAATATTATAATAAGCAAATACATGTAAATGCCACGATGCAAAACAATCTACCTGGTAAGGAAATGTCCCAGACACCGGATCTGGTGGTGTAGTTGGGGATATTTCAACATCCTGTCAACACAGGCTGGACGATACAGAAGTAAAAAAACAAAAAACAAAACAACAAACAAACAAAAAAACGAAACAAATTTAAAAGAAACCCGAGGATACCACAGCTGGAAAAAGTTGCAGTCGTTTACTTCGCGCTTAAAATTTAACATGAAATGTCAACTCGAAGTTGAGCTCTTAAAAAGGGGGGGGGGGGGCTTCGAAATTTCGATCTAAATATACTACATTTACGTGCAACAATACTAGAGTTTTATATAAAAAAAAATGTCTGGCATGTTTCATTTCAAATCGTCAAATAAAAGATTTTAGGAAATTTCGAAATATACTCTAACGTCGGTTCTACAAAAAATTATAATCCGATGCGACCATCGTTTTGAGAACAACACAAACGCAAAATATATGTTTCATTGTTTTTGTTTCGTCACAATTACAGAAACACCCTTTATCTGCTCTAAACCCAATAATGAACAAGAAACTGTAGTTAGTATTTTGTGTTTAATTCTAATCTGGAACCAGCTTATGTTGTTATCCATCGTAATTTTAAACGAAATCGAATTTACCAAGCTCTACCAATCTCTATCTTTTCTATTGCTGAATTCAATTTTAAAATAAGAAACGGTTTCTTGACCTTTGGGACACTGCAAATAGGACTTTACTAAACTATTATACATCTCTGTGCATAGATGATTGCAAATCGAAACATTAATCTATCTTTCACTGCAGATCGAACCCACAACAGGAAAAAATAAGTGATATAATGACAAAAATTTAACTACGTTAATCAGTGTTACTAAGAGAATCACTAGATTTCTAGAATTGTCAATAATTTCTATAAAAACTCTAGAGAAACTAATTACAACCCAATAATGCCAAAATCTTTGAATCTATAAACACTTCAACTGTGAGTTATCTTAAACTTAAGTAAACAAAGAAATCAAGACGGACATGACATGCCGTTAGCTTAAAACGAAGAAATTTGTTTTAAAAAGTAAGACCTTGCAACGAAATTTTAGACAGATCTTAACAAACCTTAACTGTTTGTAGAATAAAAGTAGTTGGTGTTTCCATGATGTTGAGAGAATGTATAAAAGTCCATAGCATTTCTAGCCCTTTTTGTCTAGAATTGCAGGGTCACTGATGTTTCTAGTTGTGTCAGATTGACTAAGTGTGAGAATAAATAATTAACGAAGTTTCTACGTCACTTAATTCTGGCTTGTACCGAAAATTAGATCTGCAGCCAAACAACTTCCCACTTATTTCACATATATATGGTTTCTCACCATTATCTATCTTAAGTATTCAGACAAATTGGATATATATAGCTAAACAATATCCCAAAATTTCACATTTGTATGGTTTGTTATCAACGTGTAACAAACCATGCTTTTCCATTTTAGAAAATACCTTAAATGGTGCACTCTGGAGTATGATATACTTTGCGACTAACAATACTAGATTTACAAAACATGGCTGGCAAGATTCATTTAGATTTCCAAACTTAGATTTTCGGTAATTTCAAAATCTACCATAATATCGTTTCTAAAAAAAAGTATAAAACCCGACGCTACACACACATACATACATACACCAATATATACGTACATACATACATACATGGATGTTGTCCGTCCTTCGAATCCGAATGTGACCATCAATGTGATCATGATATCATTAACTGGGTTGATTTATGTAAGCACGTGAGTAGCTTATTAGGCCAGTTTGTACTCTGAACTGTCCGTGGCACAGTGCGAATACATGCCGCTTGCGTTTCTTACATACCTACTTGCAAATATATATATATATATATATATATATATAT
>JAECUM010069808.1:0-10122 GCA_016617855.1 Megalonaias nervosa | reverse complement strand
GAAATTAACCATGGACTTAGATACCGATAACCAAACAGCCTTGTGAATCCAGGGAAATTAACCATGAACTTAGATACCCATACCCAAACAGCCTTGCGAATTCAGGGAAATTAACCATGGACTTAGATACCCATATCCAAATAGCCTTGTGAACCCATGGAAATTAACCATGGACTTAGGTACCCATAACCAATAAGCCGTGTGAACCCAGTGAAATTAACCATGGACTTAGATACCCATACGAAAACAGCCTTGTGAATTCAGGGAAATTAACCATGGACTTAGATACCGATAACCAAACAGCCTTGTGAATTCAGGGAAATTAACCATGGACTTAGATACCGATAACCAAACAGCCTTGTGAATCCAGGGAAATTAACCATGAACTTAGATACTCATACCCAAACAACCTTGCGAATTCAGGGAAATTAACCATGGACTTAGATACACATACCCAAATAGCCTTGTGAACCCATAAACATTTTAAAACTTTATTCGCGAGAAAAAAGAAATTGCGGTGGATGCATAAAACCTAATTGAAAGGTAAAATTTGAAGTTATTTCCAACAAACCTTGCATATTCAAGACAGCAAAGCTACCTGAGTTGGTAAGTAATGCTGAACGGTAACCGTATGCCTCAATTTAACTGTAAGACACACCTTCTGTTAGAAGCTGTCAATAACATTAAACTAATGACTTTTTTGATGCATAACACACGACTCTGAATTAATCTAAATTACATTCTCTCCATACTTCCTTACGTAATGCTAGCGAAGATCAAAAGCAGCGATTGTGTGATATTCTAGTATTGGATCAATAATGACTTTTCGTCATAAATTGAAATATGTTATAAAACACATACAGGTAAAGATTACCACTGACAAATAACTGCAAACAATTTTCAGATGCCTTGATTATGTCCTTTGACTAATCCTGAGCATGCAAATTAACTATTTTAGAAGAAAAAAAATAGAAAATTTACAATGTGGCTGTAAACAATGTTTTTGAATGTTTTAATGAGTCTCGCCCGAGCAGTCGCGTGCATTTTCAAAAATGGCGGAATACAAAACTTAATAAAATATCGTGTTCATGGCATCTCACGTTAATTGTTTAAGATATTTTGTTAATCGAGATCAGAGAACAATACCGAAATCCCGATATCAGTGTTTGGCTCACGTTCCTCTTGTCACCCGAGTTTACAATGGTAACCAAGGGACATATAATAAAGATTCTTTTAATTTCATCAACTTGGTCTACTCCTTGCATTTTTGCATGCCAAAATCAATTCATTCAAGTAATATTTTTACAGTAATATTTTTTAGTCCTAGAATTAATGCAATAGAGGATACCTGCATGGCTCGTGTCAAATATATTTAATCGACTGGGTGATAAACAGGGTACATAGCTACGACTGAAAATAGAAGATATTTTCACCAACGAGATTTTCCATTATTCAATTCAGAACAAGCAAGTTTTCTTTTAATTTTATGTTTAAACGTATTGGTTAGCTAAATGTGTATAACAGAATTAAGTATTACAAAAAAATTAGGTAATGTCAGCGGTTCACCATTATGTTCTGCTGTGTTTTGCGTACATTCGCACAGACAATACAATATCAGTAACAACATAATCCTCTTTTCTAATTAAAGGTAAAAAAGCACATTCAAAAAATGAAGCATATTGTGGGATTTGAACCGGGTACTCTTGTGTGACATGGCGCCGTCGCTTACTTCAAGACAAAGCAATTGACAATATGATGGATGGTATTCTTTGGTCGCAATGCTATCAATGTCTGTTTCCTGGAGTGACAAAATAAAATTGATAATTCACAGTGAATTATTAAAATTATTTCTCTTGCAAAATCAACTTATTCACGTACTAGCATAAAATAAATAAATCTTATGTCACTTAATTGCCGAAATATTAGGAAACGAAATACAATTACTTCTGTCGCAGAGGCCGCCGTCATGCTTCAAATTTCTGCAGCCAAATTGTACTTCCTGCGAAGGCGCAGAGAAAACAAAAAATGAGTCCCATGTACTTCGGCGAGGCTACAATATCCAACATTACAAACTCGGTACTGTATTTATTATATACTTCAATTTATTAAACACTATATTGTACTTATTATATACAATTTATTAAACACTATACTGTATTTATTACATACTAAAATTATTAAACTCAGTATTGTATTTATTATGTACTCCAATTTATTAAACACTATATTGTATTTATTATATACTTCAATTTATTAAACAGTGTACTGTATTTATTATGTTCTCCAATTTAATAAACACTTTATTGCATTTATTATATACTCCAATTTATTAAATAATAAGTTCCACTTAAATTGCTGTAATACAAAAAAAGTGAAAGCAAATATGTTTGAACAGAATCCATGCTTTCAGTAGTTTTAGGACTGAATCTCGCATAAATTCATTTCATAACGTGACGGATTTTATATACTGACAAGTCATCATCGATCTGCTATGGGTCCTACGGGTGTTTAACAGCACCAATAAATGGCTGACAACGTCCAATAAGTGAAAACTTTACAGCATCATCCCACGCAGTGCATTTGCAAAGGAAGTCATGCGAGGGAAATATAGCAACGACAATTAATATTATTTTTTTTTTCATTTATCCGATATGTGTACATATCTTCCTATGTATATCCATAGCAACGATTCCCAATGAAGAGAAACAAGTTCACGTGGTAGATTAAACACAGATGCTGACGTTGTAATGAAGCTTGCGACCTAATACATTAAAAGTCTAGTAATGGCTAGAGTTGTAACGTATGGGATTTGTGAGCTTTTACTATCTTTTAATTTCAAAATAAGAATAGATGGTATAATTAAGTTGAAAGATAGCTCGCTAGATGAATGTATAGATGGATGGGCCCATAAAAAGAACTTAGAGGAAAGAAATGTATAATGGACTTAACAAAAAATCCCATGAGCGTAGGATAATTGAGGCAATCAGCTCGCATTTAAACCTCGAGTTCCATTAAACGGTAAGCACGTCAAGGGAATGAATTGGCAAAGCAAACTGACAAATCAATAAAAAAGCAATCAAATTGGACAATCTACTTGAATACATCACCTTGATGTCAACTTAGCTTCCAAAGAGTAAATCTGAATAAAAAGGCAATCAAGTTTTCTTTAAGGCTTGAAAATATATCTTAAACTCACAGATGCTGTGCTATTCATTATTCTCACCCATGCGACAGAGGAATCTAGCTATTTTGCTAACCTTACTTTTCTTGTCTCAGTCCAGTCATCTCATACCAGTCGTCTCAGTCAATGTGTCCACGCGCTAGGGACTACTTTTAAAAAAATAAACCTTTGTTGTCTTCTGCTATGCCTGACGTAGTTGTTCTAAAATCAAACAACAACAACAACAACAACAACAACAACAAAATATATAACAAAACAACATAGTATCTTAAGGACTCCATTTTTGAGAAAACACCATACAAAACATTTCGAGAGAGACAGACAAACATACACACACACGATGTTGAGCTTTTTGGTATTACGATAGTTCGTTCCACACAGCATAGTCAGTTTTATCCTATCTGCAAGCCTGACTCAGTACATTTTCAAGTCAGCGTCATTAAATGTAGCTAAAGCTACCTAACTAGTTTTAAATACTTCGTGTGAAACAAATTATATACTGTTAGCTACATTTAATGACGCTGACCTGAAAACTGACTGCGCTACAGATAGGATAAAATTCTCAATGCTGTGTGAAATGAACTATGACAGAAAACACTGATCTATGCACTTCATAGTCTTCAAACGCTATTAACAACTACAGAAAACTTAGTAACAGCCAGAAATGTGTTATGTCAAACATGCTTTATTCTATTTTTGTTGAGCATCTCCATTGCGCCCCAGTTGAATCAAAAATATAAATAAAATATTTAGTGACAAATAATGCACTTACCAGCCAGAAGGAATCATTTATCCGTCAACACATTAATCCATAAGCAAATTTCACTGTAACACTTGCCATATTTCCAAGACAGAAAAATAAATTTTCAAAGAATCAGTGAACTTGAAAGTTTATCACATGGTTATCGGCTGGGGTTACGCTACAACAGAGCTGTGAGCCGAGTACAGTTTCATTATGTACAATATAATTTTCTAAATTGGAACTAATGAAAATGAAACATTTTCTTGTAATAAATATTAAATATTTATTGTTAATTTCATATAACATCCATATATTAAATGTGATAATACCTAAAAACTATGCAACGTTTAATGTTGTTATTTTGTTTTGACTCACGCATAAAAACTGTGTACTTCGGATGACACGTCACGCCACAATCCTCATTAACATATTTGTATTAATGCACCGCATGTAAACATTGGCGCGTGAACTATATTGCACAAGGGAGAAGTTTTTTCTTACTTTAAAGGATAATATTGGGTGACAAAAATAATCTACGTTGGGGTTTGGACCGAGACAAGGAAATCCCAGTCGCGGGGTTACATTATATGTCTCCCCACGAGGCTTGCCGAGTGGGGAGACATATAATGTAACCCCTTGACTGGGATTTCCTTGTCTCGGTCCAAACCCCAATATAGATTCTATATTTATCTGATGACGTGTATGACGTTTCTATGGCCAGAATTTATCTTTCTTTGCAAGTACATCGACTGCAGCGTCGCGTGTAAAAATCAGTTTAAAACAGCACCACTAGCTTCAAGCGGACGTGGCTGTATGAAATTGAACCTTTTACTTCCTTAATGGGTATCTTTCTATATAAATTCTGCGTGATTATTAAATAAGAAACGAGGCATGAAATGATCTGACACGGAAACGTTTTGCTTTGAAACAGAACAGTATTCATCAGAATACGGGCATCTCTGACAATTTTCCTGCAGGCATTTTAAGTAGTAATGTTGTATCATCGTATGTCACTAAAACACTAACAACACATGACAATACTGTATGACCACCGATCAATACTATCGCTAGCAAAGGAAACATCGTATTGACTCAAGTGAAATATTTCTTATATAAATTCAAAAACGTAAATTTTCTTTTTATTATATATTTCTAAGGCAAAACCCTTCGATTTTACATGGATTTGTTTATCCATACAGTGTCAATGTCATTAAAGGCTGTATTACTATTACAACGAAAAACAAAATTCCGAAATTTTACAATAAACTGATGACAGCGATGTTTCCCAAATTTAGAATTTTATTTTCTTTAACACATTTTATTGCGAATTGCTACAATAAACACTGTCGAAGTGGGGGGTGGGGTGGGGTGGGGCTACTGTAGAAATATGACCGAACGGTCCAACATAGCGTAGCAACATAGTTTAATGACTGTGAATTTACTTCTATGGATTCAGGTTTCAGGAGTTTTTTTTTATTTCGGCATTCAGACGCGAATGTTTGTGTGTTGGTAAGCTTGCAGTCTATTTTGGAAAGAAACGATGCACCAAAATTGCGATTGTCACTTCGTTTCAGTTTGCAAGACACGAAACAATGCCTAATTTCTCCATCGTTTTCAGACTTGACTGCAACTGAGATGATAGCTACTTAAAATTTTTTATTACAACATGCGCAATTTTATTACAACATTTAATCAAGAGATTTTTCTTTAGAAATGCATAATGTTTGTTGTTGAGTGCAACAAGTATACGATACTGGTGACAAGTATACGATATTGGTGTCAGAGTATATCGAATAGCAACATGTCACGAAAGTTCAGCCACTGACAATTTCAAGGACTCAGTGTGTGTTTATGATTTGGATTTTTAACGTAGCTTTAACAACTTTTTTGTCAAATCCGATGTCTGCAGTGTGGCAGTTTATAGTGATGTCTAGTACTGGGACATCATCCGCAGACATGTAGCATGATGTCCCATTTTTAGAACCATTTTATAAATCTTTGGTAGGACTCATCCTGGGTTAGAACCAGCGACCTCCCGCATCAGAGGCGGGCGCTCTAACCACTAGGCCACCGGAGCGGTCTTGAAGAATTCATGTGGAGATCTAGTATAAAAGAACTGAATACTCGAAGCCCACTTTTTCTTGCCTGGAGTTCATTTTTGGCGCCTTCTCACTAATAACGTAAATATATACTGGAGGGTCAACAATCTTGACACATTTTAAGATATATTCATCTGATGGGAGAGAAGAAAAAATTAAATAGGCCTAAATATGGAAATACAAGTTTTAGTAATACACATAATAGTAAATATAATTCCTAAATAAAAAAGAACGTAGTTCCGAAAGTGATATCGAGACTGCACCGATAAAAGTGGTATCGACACCGAGTCAATATGTTTTTTACCCCACGGATACATTTCCATACCTCATTATGAAATAAATGATAAAAAGAAGATATATACCGTGCAATGTAGTATAAATTCTTTGCAAGCTCAAAGAACGCTCACTTGTTGCTTTACTACACAATCTGCATAGTGTAACGCGCTATGTAATTTAGTGACGTCTCCTAAGTCAGTCAGATGCACTTTGCTTATTTCAGAACCTAAACTTACTGATCAGATAACAAATTTGTCAATTTTTACATACAAGTCTGTAATCGCACACAGTCACTACGTCGTTATGAATAAATAAACACCAACTACGTATAATTCAATCCGATTAAAATCAAGACCTACTTGTATATTAAGTAAGTCTAGTGAACGGTGACTGATATGAGATCCTGTTTTGGTGACTGTTTTACTCAGACATCACATTTCAGATTTCCTATTTCTTTAAGTGGAGAGCGTTATTTGGAAGACATTGCTACTAATGATAACACGCCCTATCACGAGATGCAACGCATTATATGAAAGGCTGCTAACAATAAGTGGGTCAGGAATTCTGATCACCAAAATGTAAAATTGTGTCGATGTCTGGCAAGTCTCCGTTATGTCGACACTCTCGATTTTAATCCGAATGTCCATAATTATAATTGCATCAGTCAACATGGCTACATAATTTAGTCATTATTCATCCATTCTGGCTACATAGGGCACTCTTTTTTTAACTGTCCTTTTATCTGCATCGTTATTAGTTTACGTATGCATCATTCAACTGCATTTTTCTTCGAATATTAATTGCTACGTGAATAAATGCTGCTAATGCATTCGAATATTTTTTAAATAAAATTTATTTATCTCACAAGGCCCTATTTATTAGAAAACTTCAACAAACACAAATAAAACACACACCCACACCCACACCCAGCCACACCTAAGACTCACGCGATATTCAAGCTAGTAAAGCCTCTCCTTGTTCTTTCTTTATTAAGGTAATTCTCTCACGTGCAACCTGATCAAGAGTAATATAATTCAACAAAAAATGGCGCTTTTTATTAACGTATTACACATGACGTTAACATATTACACATGACGTATGTGTTAAACGTGGTTTACGAGCTTTTTTCTGCAAAACTATCAAAATGATCATAACTGTTACTTGATCCGTGGCGCAAGATTGTGTTCTATTAAGACATAACATTCTTAAGAACTTGTTAGCAATCGGCATGAGGTAATCGCGACAATAACAATTTTCCATCAGATTTACACACACACACACACACACACACACACACACACACACACACACACATCAGTGACGCAAGATACGCTCTATAAAGACAATAAATTCCTAACAAGTTAGTGGTCGTTCTTAGCTGACCTCGACAATAACTCTTCCATCTCTCTCTCTACAACTGATCGCTCTGCTATACAAGATGCTTGCTTCATAGTCAAATTACCTTCAAAGCTGACTAGATTTGGATATTTAACACTACCTTTGAAAAATACAGTGAGTATTATCAAATTACTGTTAAATCCTATTTTAAGTAAGATTATTTTATATCCCTCTCACTTTATTTTTCAGTTAATTTTAACGGTCATTTTTAGTTGCAATTTGTTCATTTTGGGTTTAATTTATTTTGTGTGATCATTCGACTTTGTTTTCATTTCGATTTCGTCAATTAGTCAAGTTTTACTTCAGCTAGAATAGTATAAGCCACCGCCCCGACCTATATTTCTCACATTAATACGTGTGTATGGTCATGTTTTTCAACATTATGCCATACAACAACGATAATTAATCTCCATCTTTCATAACGAGGCTGTTCTTTTATTACGTAACCTTCTACTGCGAGCGTAGTCCACACAAACTGGCAAAACATCCCTGATTTGCATTATCTCTTAAACAATATTTCACATAAATCAAAATAAATATTTCAGATATTCAGATCTTAGAAACGTGCAGAAGCCGAGTCCAGTCTTCGTAAACAGGAGGGTTTGCACGGCTCGACTTAGTTACTGCAGTCCTCTCTCGAGTCGAAACTGCCCTTGTTGTAGGTGGCTACTTTTGTAAATATCATTTTCATCATTATTTATGAGAGCAAAATCAGTTCTAGATCAAAGCTGAATGGATGAATCTATCATTATTATTTGTCATCTTTTGTCAGTCATGTTTAACCTTAGCGACAATAGTGGACGTCAAATTTTGGACCTGTTCCCCATTGGTCTCATTACCCATGCGAACTTCTGCACAGTTCATACTCTGGTTATTACCAACTTGTCATTACCTCGTTTTTCTCGACCATTGTTTTTTAAAGGTTGATATAATTTTAAACGTCGTCTAATATTTATACCGGATTTTTTTCAGAAAAACCTATCTGTTTATGCTCTATCTTAAGCGAAGAGCTTTTCGATGTGTGTTTTGCGGTCTTCAAGTTGCATCAGTATCCACATTACGTCATTTAGACGTCGACCTACACTTCTCGTTCATGAATATGAGAATGATCCGTCATTATTCATCGGTTTTAGATCGGAAAATTCCAACTCCGAGATCAGAATCAGACACGAGGCAGAATTCTGAGTTTCGAGTTGGATTTTCCTATCCTATACCTACGCAAATAAAGGCTTCCATGAATCATGTCGAGAAAATGGAAAACTTGTAAATTAAGTACAAAAGACTTATATGCAGGTGATTTAAACGCATATAATGCACAGCTATTAAATAGGCCCTATCCTACTAATATGTATCAAACACTTGTAAACAAAAGAGGTGTTTAAACTGCCCTTCAGTAACCTTGCTTGCACTTCCAACTATGTTAATGTAACATAGTGGTAAATCAGATGCTATTTCAAGAACAAACTATAACAGCAGACTTGCGAACCAATCTCACAGTAACGATAATTTGTGAAATAAGATACCTAATGCATCGAGTTCATTTGTAACAAAGGAAAGATGTAACAGTTAGGAGTTAATGACATTAATTATAAATAATGATGGCTAAAGTTTATTTCCAAAGAATGAGCTCCTCATCTCTTTAAAATATAGAGTTTTAGCTAACATGCGATCCATCCAACATTTAACAGTCACGAAAGTGCGGGTAATACGTACGTAAAAAAGCAAAGTTTTATTATATAAGCAAAGACAACATACAAATATATCTATTGAAGCTCGCAGACGGCCATACAATTGTTGTTTTTGCTTGGATGTAACGCCGGTAAGAACCACCGCCCCACGGGAAGCCGCTGGCAAGCTTTCTTATATACCCACACAAAGTCCGAGACTGGAATCTACGCGGACAGAGGTGAGATGGCTGTGATCGGTCAAGGTGAGCGCTTTAGACCACTCTGTCACCCAACGGTGCTAAATAAGCAAGCAAGCGTGCATATGTGTATATGTATATATATATATATATATATATATATATATATATATATATATATATATATATATATATATATATATATATGATGTGTGTGTGTGTGTGTGTGTGTGTGTGTACGCATGCATGCCAGACCTACCAACCCTGACGAGTCCGTCTCAGTAAGGCAGTTGATTTTTCTCCGTAAGACTGACCAGTTTTCAGTAAGGTGTAACAAAATATCAATAACTGCTATTATAAAGCTAGAAAACGTAAGTAAAAGTTTGACGCAGCGATGATAAACATTTTGTTCAACTGAAAAACTTGTAAAGTATGCGCAGACTTTATTACCACTAGTACAGTTGCACAAACTTTAGTTCCAACCCAATGCAACTCAATGGCTTGTTGCTATCTCTCAACTTGGCGTAATTCTTTGAAATTCTTTTTCCATTTCACATGACGA
>JAECUM010069807.1:0-13511 GCA_016617855.1 Megalonaias nervosa | reverse complement strand
TATTTTTAGCTGACCTAGTTCCTGACCTTGATTCAGAATTGGTAAACACAGAGTGAAAATCATTGGTCATAATCAAGGTCATACTTGGCCAGCGTGTTAGTTGAGTAAACAACCTTTTGTTTAAATTCATTTCCAGTGATGGGAATCATTGATTTTTAGCTAAGGCTATACTAGAGTATGTGATAATTGACTCTGAGCTACGTTTTAGCTGGGGTTAAAACTGAAGTTTTATAGTGAAATAGTCAGTCGTAATTGATACTTTCAGAGCTCAAGGTGTTTTTAATGCTGATGCTAGTTTGATTTAAAATTCTTCTATTGTTTGGATTTAATAATGTATATTTCCTGGAAAATACCAGTGATCATAAAAATTCTTGGACAAAGACATTTAATGGCAATTATTCGGAATTCTTAAGCCAGAATATTATTATTGATTTATAAAATTCAACAAGTAACTGTTGACAGAACAACACAGGACTGGTTATAGAGGACGTTTTCGTGATAGGACTTGTAATTTTAAATTCTAGGATTAATTTGTGGATTAGATTCACAACTCGAAAGTACTTGTTCATATTTTTACCTTGTTGTCTAGGGAAATAAATTATTTTGTCAAATTTTGCAAAGCTTGTTGGCTTCACTCTTTTCTTTGTTACTTTGTACGAGCCTACACGTAACAAAGAAAATTGGGGTTCTCGTCCTTGGGAAATATAAATTTTGGTTAAAATATTACAGAAAATTGTTTTTTGAAATTTACATTCCCCTAGGTTCAGAATCTTTTAAATCCCAATTACTATTTCACATTTTTTTAAAAAATCTGTAGTGAAATCAACAGGCTTTTTCACAATGTCATCAATAGTGGAGGCTTTTCTTTCTAGTCTTACTCAGGAGCAGTTGGATGGTTTGAAAAAGGATGAATTGCTTAAACTTGCCAGAAAATATGATCTTTCTGAAGCAAAATCTTCCTTAACGAAGCAAGAAATATAAAAAAAATTTTGATCCATTATTTGGTAGTAAATAATGTTTTGGATAAAAGTGTTTTGCTTCGATCAGTAAGTCTGCATCAGACTCTGACATAAAAGTAAAGGAATTGAAATTAAAATACAAGATGGACTTAGAGTTAAGGAAGCTTGAACTTCAGAAAGAGGAAAAACAATTGCTATTGGAAGAGAAGGAGAGAGAGAGAGAGAGAGAGAGAGAGAGAGAACAAATGCAGTTATAATTTGAGAAAGAGGAGAGAGAGAGGAGAGAGAGAGAGAAAGATGAACAAATGCAATTGGAGTTACGAAATGAACAAATGCACTAACAGAAAGAAGACAAACAAATACAAATGCAATTCGAAGAGAGGGAGAGAGAGACAGATGCAAAAAGAGAAGGATGAAAGGGAATTTCAAATTAGAATGGAAGAAATGGAGCTGGCAAGTGAAATGCACATTCCCACTTCACATACAAATTCATGTTTTGATATTACAAAGAATTTTAGGCTAGTACTCCCTTTTAGCGAAAAAGAAGTAGACAAATATTTAATTCATTTTGAGAACGTTGCTGAAAATTTGAAATGGCCAAGTGAGCATTGGACTCAATTATTGCAGTGTGTACTTTATGGCAAAGCCCGAAATATCTTTGCATCCCTGTCAGTACAGCAAAGTTCCGAGTATGATTTGGTTAAGGAATGCATCTTAAGGGGCTATGAGTCAATTCCTGAGGCTTATCGGCAAAAATTCAGGAACTGTAAAAAAAGAAGCTAGACAAACTTATGTCGAATTTGCAAGAGATAAAGAGCAGTTATTTGATAGATGGTGCTTAGCCAAGAAAGTTGAACAAGATAATAAAAGTCTCAAACAACCTGTATTACTTGAAGAGTTCAAGAACTGTGTCCCTAGTGACATTAAGACTTATCTTGATGAGCGTAAGATCGAGACCTTGGAAAATGCTGCTCGTGCTGCTGATGAGTATCCCTTAACTCATAGTTTCCTTTTGTAGGCAAGTCTTTCACTCAGCAGTCTTCTGGTAAAAAGGTATTTCAACCTAATATGACTCCTTCTAAAACTCAGTCTGGCACAACTTTTAAAAGTCAAGCTTCTTATAAACTTGATTCAAAATCCCTGTCTCTTCCTACGTATACCTATTGCAAGAAAAAAGGACACGTTATTTCTGATTGCTTCAAATTGAAATATAAGCATTAGAATCAAGATACAACTATCCAAAATGCTCTTACTTCTAAGAGGTCAAGGTCACGGTCATGTATTGAAAGCAATACATTTGTTGGGTCTAATAAACCCCAGTCTGATTTTATTATGGAGAATTATGAACCATTCATGTCGAAGGGTTCTATATCACTCTTGGGTGATTTGGCCAATCCTATCCCTATTAAAATTTTAAGGGACAGAGGAGCTTCTCAGAATCTTTTATTATCAGATACTTTGCCTTTTGCTGAGAAGTCTTCTTCTAATTAGAATGTTCTCATTCAGGGAGTAGAGTGTGGCATTGTTAATGTTCCCCTCCCTTGTGTAAATTTGTCATCAGACTTAGTTTCAGGACCTGTGACAATCGGAATAGTGTCTTCTTTACCCGTTGAGGACATTCATTTATTACTACGCAACGACCTAGCTCGAGACAAGGTTGTGGTTAATCCACTTGTAACTGACAAGCCTTCTTTGGATCAGAAAGTTGATCCTATTGAAAAAGAATACCCTAAATTATACCCAGCTTGTGCAGTTACTAGAGCTATGGCAAAGCTATTGAGAATGATTTCGATAAGGAAAGTATTCCTTTAGCTGACACATGTGTTGGTCAGGCTTTTGATGAGGTCACTTTCACTTCTAATTTGGATCAATCAAAAGTATTGATCACAGTGATCCTCTTTTAACTTCTCATTCTCTTTTTCTAAAAAGGGTGACAAACGACAATCACTTGTCGTCGAACAGGAAAAAGATCCTGAGATCTCCTGTTTGTTTCAGGGGGCCATTAGTGAACCTGAAGCCAATGAAGTACCTGTCTATTATATCATTAAAAATGTAATTCTTATGAGAAAATGGAGTTCACTTTAATTGGCCAAAAATCAAAAGTAATGTTTGTAAATACTGTAGATCTTGTCATACTTGTCAAATGATAGGACAACCCGATCAGAAGATACCTAAGGCTCATCTGCAACCTATTCCTGCATTTGATGAACCGTTTTGTAGAGTAATGGTAGACTGTATTGGTCCCTTACCTAAGATCACGTCAGGGAACCAATATTTGTTGATCATTATGTGTGCGTCAACAAGATTCCCAGAGGCAGTTCCTTTGAGGAATATTAAACCTAAAACTATAGCAAAAGCTTGGATAATTTTTTTTTTACTCAATGTCGCCTTCCCAAATCTGTCCCATGCGGTCAAAGGTAAAATTTTATGTCTGGAATTATTTTCCTGCTAGTTATGCTTGAATTTTGCATTCAGCAATTCAAGTCAAAAGTGAAATTATGGTTTCACAGAACGTTAATTAAAAGAAGCTTTGAGTCTTGTAATAGAGGTCTTTCTCTTTTGCTCATTCTTCACAATTTTCTTCAAACTAGATATTATGGCCCTTACAAAGTAAATAAGAAAATGAATGAGATAAATTATAATAATAGTACTCTGATCTAAATAAATTAATGGAGTACTAATGTATTGAGAGAGATAGCCACGTAAATCATGCAATTAATTCAGTTGTACCTGTCCCACAAACTGAGGATTTAAGTGAAGGAATTCAATCGGACTCTACTAAGTTTGGAGTGACAAATCTTCGGAATTCGGAAATTATGAATAATCTAGACCAGAAACTTTCACATTTGCAGCAACAAGAAAGGAATGAGCTTAAACAATTATTATTTGAATATGAGCTCTTATTTCCAGATGTACCTACAAGGACAAACAAAATTTATCATCACGTTGAAATTGTGAATTCCAAGCCTGTGAAACAACACCCATGCAGAATGAACCCTCTCAAGCAGGAATACTTGAAAAATGAAATGCAGTATTTGCTGGAGAATGATTTCACAGAGCCCAGTAAAAGTGATTGGAGTTCACGATGTATACTTGTTCCGAAGCCAGATAAAACTTTCCGTATGTGCACTGATTATAGGAAGGTGAACAGTATGACAAAAGCAGATTCATTTCCATTACCAAGAATCGATAACTGCATTGATAAAATTGGAAATGCCAAGTATGTCACCAAATTTGACCTTCTCAAATGATTTTGGCAAATTCCACTAACGGAAAGGGCAAAGGAAATTTCAGCATTCGTGACTCCAGATGGACTTTATCAATATAAGGTGATGCCGTTTGGGATGAAGGGTTCGCCAAGTACTTCTCAACGTTTGATGAATATGATTACCTCTGGTCTAGATAACTGTGATGCTTACATTGATGATGTCATCATCTACAGCGACACCTGGAAAGAATATCTAGCAACAATTCGGAAATTCTTGGACAGACTCACTGATGCAAGTTTTACAATCAATTTATCCAAAAGTGAATTCTGCCGTGCTTGTATAACATTTCTAAGACATATCGTGGGACATGGACAAGTTAAATCTATAGACGCTAAGGTCAAGGCTATCTCTGATTTGCCTGTGCCTGTCAGTAAAAAGCAACTGATGCGATTTTTGGGTGTGGCCGGATATTATCAGAAATTTTGTTCCAATTTTTCTAATATCTCTGAACCCCTGACAAATTTATTGAACAAGAAAAACAAGTTTCTTTGGACTGAAAAATGTCAAGAGGCTTTCGACAAGTTAAAGGCAATACTTAAAAGTGCTATGGGTCTTACAGCTCCAAATTTCAGTCAATCTTTTAAACTATCTGTTGATGCAAGTGATGTTGGGGTTGGAGAAGTAATGATTCAAGGAGATAGAAATGGTGTTGATCATCCAGTGTTGTATTTCTCTAAGAAATTAAATAAGCACCAAAGAAATTACTCAACAATCGAGAAGGAATGTCTGGCTTAAATTTTGGCATTACAACATTTTGAAGTTTACCTTAGTTCAGCTCCTTCTCCGATTCTTGTGTTTAATGATCACAACTCCCTTACTTTTATCGACAAGATGAAAAGCAAAAATCAAAGATTATTAAAGTGGAGTTTGTTGTTACAGGAATATAATCTTGACATCAGACACATCAAAGGAAAAGTCAATTTAATAGCCGATGCACTTTCCCGTGTATAGAAATATTATTTCATGTACACTTTGTATAATTCATAAGAGTTCTTCCTATGTAATTTTTTACCTCGTGTATAATTAACATATGGTAAAAGAGAAAGCTTTATTATATAAATCTTTCTTTTCTTTCTGGGGGAAGTGTTACGTATATGCAATTTAATTACTTTTGTGTTAGTTTTAAATTTTTATTTTATTTTTATTTCATTACATGATATTGTAATGATAACTTTATTCACTGGAATTGACATTTTTCCAGAACATTCAGTTCAGTTCATTTTAGCCTGATTAAAATGCAGTAGTGTTGCTACATTGTATTTTTAGCTGACATAGTTCTTGACATTGATTCAGAATTGGTAAACACAGAGTGAAAATCATTGTCATAATCAAGGTCACACTTGGACTGCGTGTTAGTTGAGTAAACAACCTTTTTTTAAAATTCATTTCAAGTGTGGGAATCATTGATTTTTAGCTAAGGCTATACTAGAGTACGTGATAATTGACTTGTAATTTTGCTTTTTTTTGCGCCGTACTGACTAAGTGATCACGTGGCTGGGTCTAAAACTGAAGTTTTATAGTGAAATAGTCAGTCGTAATTGACACTTTCATCAACAAGTTTGTTAATTTTACAACCTTGTTGTTCATGTTTAGATTTTGTAACATTTCTGTAGATCTAGGCTGTAGACGTTCCACACGATGAATGTATTCATTTAATTCATTTTTAATATGAATAACTTCATTTCATGCATATTTAATAGTATCCAATTCTGCATTACTAGTGCTATCTGTTAGTGTCCCAAACTTTCTATAGCTCATTGCATTATATAGTTATATTATATTTGAGGAGGAAATATTGAGTATGCGAAAAGTATAATTAACACAAGGACATAGAGAAACAGCATTGACGGAACACAAAAAATGATATGATGGTCCAAATAAAGATTACAGTATACACCATCTGCTACAAGGGATGGCAATGATAATGTTTTGCAAATTTTGAAATTGCAAATTAAAACAAAACAACGATGCTGTGCTTGAAATTAAATCTGAGAATCTTATATTTATATTATATTCTCTATATTTATAATTTAATTTCTTGTTGTTTATTTCTTTGTCTCCAATCCTGCTTCACTAGATCTATATATTTGTGTTCCAAAAATATACTCATTATATTTTATAGTTATAGTGTATTTATGGAGGAAATAGGGTTTGCTCAAAGTAAACTTTATGAAAGATGAAAAGAAAATATTATTGATGTAATAATAAAATTATTTGATTGTTCAAACAAAGATCACAATATACATCATCTGCAACGAGAGAGGGCAATGATAGTGTTTAGCTGTTTTCAGAAATTGCAAAATTAGAAAACCATGCCGTGATTGAAATTAAGTATGGGAATGTTACATTACACAAACTTGAAGGTGGTTACGTTCCAAGAAAAACAATAAAATAATGAAACATATGCAGATTGTATTGTAAGCCATATCATGTCATGTTCTTGTACTACCTTTCATTGTTTAGTTTGAATAGGGATCTGGAAGAGATTCAATAATTTTCGAATAGTTAACCAGACTTAAGTATTTTTTTTTCTTAGTGATTCGGTTGTGATAAACTTACCCGCTTTATGATACATCTTTATTTGATCTGTTCTGGTTCATGACTAATTTGTTATTTGATATTTGTTGTTTGTTTCATGCTTATATAATAATTGAGCAATCTCATATTCATTATGAGAAAAGGTTCTCTTATAATTTATTGTATTGGTCATAATAATGATCGATAACATCTTTGGCGTGAATATAACCATGGTGAGCTGCTCAATTTAAGTATACACATACAACATCAAATAATTATATATCTGGGTTTTGGAAACATTTTTCTTGTATATCATGGTGTAGTAATTTCACTCCTAAATCATAGTATGGTAATTTCACTTCCAGATCAGATTCTTGTACTTTTACTTCTAAATCATTTTAGCAAAGTGAAAATAACAAATTTTTTATGTCTGGCATCGTTTTGTATCATAAGCCGTTATATAATATCGTTATATATTGATTTCCCTTATCATGTCACATTGTTGTATATTATATTATGTTATATAACCTGAAAGTAAATTTCAGGTTTCAAAAAGTTGGGTGTATGAAGTAACAAATAGAATCGATTGAAAATGAAATTTAAAAGAAATCAAATAATAGCTAATAATTAACGCAAGCAAGGATTTATACATATTGTCCAGCATTATCACTTCCTGTTAATAAAAATTGTGACCTTCAAAAAGATTTAAATGAGAAACAAGATCAGTTAATTAGAAAAACTAGAACGAAACCAAATCCAACTAACAGAAACGTTAGCATTACCACATTTGAACTTATTTAGCAGTAAAGAAAGCAGAAAGACGTGTTACGAGTTTGTATACAGTTTGTCCTTGCCCTCAGGGCTGATAGATGCAAATACAGATATAATAACAGTAAGTTTTGAATCCACTGCAAGCATATTAACAAGAATGGAAGCACTCCTGGCAAAATTAAAGGGCCTTAAAAGCACACAAAGAGAAATTACAAAGCTTAGTAGTAAATACGGTCTTACTGCAGTTCATATAAGGAAGGTCCTGGATTTGAAAAAGAATGTGATAGTAACTAAGATAATGAAATCAGATTGCAAAAAGTCATGTAAATCGACGCTTCAATTATACTTGGGGAATGTCTATTGACTGCATAAAATTAGCACAATTCAAAGGTAGACGCTTATAAGGATAATGTTTCAAAATAGACTTTGATTTATCATTTGATTGCAAAAAGATTTAATACCAAGACTCATTACAGTGTTTGTTCGTTAAAACATTTGTAAAAGTTCACTTAACTGGATATCCACATATTGAAAGATCGCAGAAATTTAAAGGAACAAATTGCGACATCATAAAATAATATAAAGACCAGAATAATTTATTAGAAAAGTTGCATTCATGATGTGCAACTAAGGAAAATGGTAATAAATTGTATTGATAATGAAATTACTGATATACTTCATAAATTATATACTTAAACAATACATGAAAAGATATAAATCAATATTTGAAAATGATATTTAATCATACAATCATATACTATACAAAGTCCATTCGAAACTACATTTTTCTTTGATTGGAAATGCAGCTCAGGGTACATCCCACAGTCTTACAATATAATTTTCTCCTCCGATTGTTTTGGATGTTAATAAGTAGTATTAACTATCACCAATCATTGCTAAAATATATGCTCATGGTTTAATATCACGTAAACAATAATCATGAATGATCTACATTAATTATGCTACCTGGATCATCAAATGTTATTGATATTAGATGTGTGGTAAAAATAATTGCGTGGCATGGCATGAAATAACAACGACTGAATCAGTCTACAACAATACCAAATAACACTTGGCATCAAATAACAAGGATTCAACCAGACTATAACAATACCAAATAACAATTGGCATCAAGTAACAAGGATTGAACCAGACTACAACAATACAAAATAACAATTGGCATCAAGTAACAAGGATTGAACCAGACTGCAACAATACAAAATAACAATTGGCATCAGATAGCAACGTTTGAACCAGACTAATCAATACACATTAAAACTTGGAAATAGTTACAAAGCTGATTCTACAATTCCCAAAAGTATATATAATATGTAAGTTCTAATTCTAGGATATATGAACAAAAAGCAATACTTCTGATAAAATGTACATATAGCAGATGCTAATTCTTTGTCAATACACTGGGATTAAGTTACAACTTTATACCAATTGAAGTAGTTGTAAGGTTGTATATTCATTTACACCAAACACATTGTCTATTATATATACGGGCAAATAAGTGCCAGTAAGTAAGATTTAGATCTGTCAAAATCAACAAGGCATCAGAAGATTAATCATGTTAGTGACAGATACACGATATAGGAGAAAAGAAAATTATTGGTGGATCCATACTTGGGAATGTGTTTGACACATTAAAAAGTTGTTCAAGTGATAGCAAGATTCTAACAAGCAAGCTGCCAACCACAAAAAAGATATGATAAACCACTAGCATCTAAAATTGGTTCTAAAGTATAAAAAGGTACACACACAGACCTTAGACTCAGGCAAAAAACATTTGGCAAAAAACAATAATAGAAAAAGAGAGCAAGCCAAATTAGCATTCGAAATAAAGCAAACAATAAACAATTTATTAAATTTAAATATTAAGCATGTGTTAGAAGAAACATCAAAAAAAAGTTCTAAAGAAACATTCATCAGAAAACTTGAATTATTTAATGCAAAATAATGGAATGAGAACGTTATAACTTAATAGGACCATAGTATATATGTAATTATAACAAAAGTTGTATCATCATAGCGAAGTAGTTTTTAAAATTAGATCCGTTTTCTTGAATGTTAACCGAGAACGAGAGAGTAATAATATTGCGAAGGATGGCTAACACAACAGGGAAACGATGGTTAAAGCTATTCTATACCACCACATAAGGCTTTTATTGCGATCCTAGACAAATTAGATATGGCTCAGAACACAAATTATGATGTTAATTATGCAATATAATTAGTTAATAATACAAGGACACTCAATGGATGATAATGTGATAGAACACATTTCGTTATATACCCCACAGGACAGGATAGTACCATAATCATGAAAACAGTTCAGCAACCAACATGCAGTGGAATAAAGACAGCGGCAGTGGATGTGCTTCAATTAAAACTATATATAAAGCTGTACTGAACTAATAAACTCTGCAACTGTAGCTTATGACAAAACAGTTACAGGAAAGAAATGTTACATGTTTATATTAAAACACAAATTTGTAGCAAATATACATGTTAATTCTGAATGCAAAATATTGCATACGTACATATGTGAGCTGCTTAGAATAATTACGATGCTGCATAAAGCTTCCGAAGTGAAGTCGCCAATATATATATATATATATATATATATATATATATATATATATATATATATATATAGAGAGAGAGAGAGAGAGAGAGAGAGAGAGAGAGAGAGAGATGGTTCTTTTCAAACTTCTTCCAACTTTACGATCTCCAAAGTAACCCCTTTCACTGTGTTTGTAGGAGTCAACAAGAGAATACTAAACGTTAGATACCCCGGACGAAGCAATGATTCTGTTCATGCGTCTGGAGACATTCAGTACAAAAGCTCGAACTTTTCGCCCGCTGTAGGCTATGTTACAAATGGGTGTTGGGTCAGTACTCTCTGAGGCTGCATAATTTCTTCCTTTAAAGACAAATTAAAAATACCAACCAGATACAAAAGCTATGTATGTTTTCTTTGGTGACGCTTAAGTTGTTAATAATGTTGATTGCTTTTCCACCAAACGAGTCCATACTCAATAGTATGGTCCTTGTTTACTATATGTCTTGTAACATTCATTAGCAAGTTTGATGGATAAGCTGATGTGATATAAACCATATTAATCCGTTTAAATTATCTCAAGCGGCCGAAGATCTTGTATATTCACTTACTACAGACTGGTTTACCTCGTGATTGTTATTTTAAAATATTATAATAAACTTGCCTGATATGTGAGTCAAACTGCATCGATAATTTGAAAATGTTACTTTGGAAGACTGGAAGCTGAAATATCTTGCTGCCAGATATGGTCCACTTTCAATGTTATCTCACTCTGAACTCGCAATTGAGTAAATAAGTAATTAATAATTATTATATTGATCCACATCTACAGTCTGGCCAGAATAGTAAAATTTAAACTTGCCCCACTGTATTTCAGACACATCAACTTCTACTTCGGCATTACTCTTTCTTTAAGAATATGTCTCCTTTTAGATGAAAGTTTATGCAGGCTCGAGAACAAGTAATAACTAAAATAGTCAATCAAAAATATGTAACACTGATACGGGCGATAGTTGTGTAATTATGTAAGTTTATCAAAGACCAGCCGCTACCAAAAAGGACAACTAGTTATCCAAACAATATCCCACAAAGTTCTCTCTCTCTCTCTCTCTCTCTCTCTCTCTCTCTCTCTCTCTCTCTCTCTCTCTCTCTCTCTCTCTCTCTGTGCATACCTTTAAAATCTTTATGTTCTCTTATGACTTCCCATGTGCTTTTGTGGTGGCAATTTATGTTCTGATCACTTTGGATAGTTATGATCTGCCTGTACTTCTCAGCAGTATTATCGTCGTTTTCGCAGAAGTGCTTCACCGAAAATTTTATGAGGTCATAATTTAACACTTCAACCTTTCCATTTCTCTAAGTGTTAGTCTCGTTAATTCCGATAAAAACGGTACTGTGAAATCCTGTTTAAAAACTATTTAAAAATACCCCACACACAAACTTATGCAAATGTTCTGCATTCAGTACATTTATGAATACCTCATTGTCAATATTGAACCATAAATTTTGCGTAAGACATTTTTCAGCAAGGATTGGAGTTGCATAGGAAACGCTTAAAGAATGTGGAATAATGTATGTGTCTGAAGGAATTTAGAAACTATTGTATCGTAAAGAAGAAAAAATAAATACGTCTAGTTGCTGTTATAGATTTTCTCTTGGATCTTGCAACCCTGCACATCGCACCTTCCATAGAACTGGTATTTTCTCTGATTAACAAATTATTCAATACATTTTAAAGGAGCGTCGAAATTTTAAACTTCGATATAATAGTGGCCCCGAAAAAA
Source organism: Megalonaias nervosa (assembly GCA_016617855.1). Lineage (NCBI taxonomy): Eukaryota > Metazoa > Mollusca > Bivalvia > Unionida > Unionidae > Megalonaias > Megalonaias nervosa. The sequence continues at coordinate 1,645 of JAECUM010069807.1, read as the reverse complement.
ACTGAATCTTTATTTTTATTTGTTTTTAAAGAAATTAATCCGAACAGTTTTACACTTACGGATGCAATGTAAAAATGACCCATCAGTGAAACGGAAGTTTTCTGTTCTCAAACCGGACAATATTTACATTCAAGTGGGAGTGGATCCCTTATGTTGGTCACATCGCAAGGTCTATCTTTGTTGCAGTTCATAAGAGCTTGCCCTTTGATATTCTTCATATATATTTATTGAAATAAACAGTTGACGTTAAGCCTGCCCCTGTTATCAGTGTTCTGTGCAAAGTATAACGGAACACACATGTAAAACGGAGTGCCCCCTTCCCCCTCCCTGAAAGAGGAACAAAACAAAGTGCAATATGTTCATGAGTGGGGTGAGGGAGCCTGTCCATGATACTATTCAAGATTAAAAAAGAGAGATCATCTGAAATAGGATGCACACCAAAAAGGATAGTTATGGAATAAGATTGTCCTAAAAATTAATTGCTTATGTGCCGTTAAATTATAAGCAAATCAAAATCAGTCAACAACGAATCAACATCAAATAACGGAAATAAGAAGCTGTCACATTAGCTTAATATCAGCGTCCAACTTCAAGCATCCAACATAAAAAATATATGTATGTATGTATGTATGTATGTATGTATGTATGTATGAGCAGCACTATTAGTAAGGTCGCCTTTGTGAAATGCTTCCACCAAAAAATGGACAGGAAGTAATTCGCATAATATTTTTTAGTAAAATGAAATTATCGATTTAGATAAAGGATATGGGAGATTGTACATTCAAAAAATATTATGCGGATTACTAGCTTTGCAATCAACACAGATAATCTATAGCGTCTTTTATTGGACCGTCATCGTTTTTTTTATCATAATATTGTTTGAAAGCTCTGTGTTTTCTGCCACCACAATTAACGGAAAGTGATGACTTTCCTCTGACACCTATTCCACATTTCACACATGGTTTTGGCCCTAAACTCGACCAACACTTGATTGATGATAGCCACAGAAATTGTAGTAAAATGGTTTTGAACATGTGGTTGTTGATCCAATCATTAGCCATTGGCAACTATTCTTTGCTCGTGACGTCATTATATATTAATCAATAACGATGTTTAATTAGAAGATATGTATTGAATGTATTTAATTCCTTTAATGTTTCAACATTACGTATCAAAGTATGCCATTAAATGATAATTATGTTTGGTTGCACATATTCATTTGTTGATGACTCTACCTACTCGACTTATTTTATAATTATGAAAAATGGAAATCAAAGGCATGTGCAACAGGTGTGAATGTGCAGCTTTTGATGAAAGCATAACATACTAGCTTTAACTGGTCAAGCAACTGAAGTTGTCTTGTCATTATATAAATCTCATATATATTAAAATGATAGCTAGAAAATAATCAATAACATTTTAGCCATTGGTTCTAAAATAGAAACAGTTAACAATTTTTTTGAAAATGTTGTAAGATCGAAACAATGAAAAAATCTCTTAAATGCAAACAAAAATAAATGCATAAATATAAATAATTTAAGTTCTGTGATTAAATGTCATTTTTATTTAGCTACTACAGAATAGCATATACATTTCTGCGTATCAGTGTTCCATTTCTTTACACCAGTGCCATATATATATATAT